>CAJVQC010000032.1:0-20476 GCA_910592285.1 Racocetra persica | reverse complement strand
ATTACTTGCCGGCATTGAAAATTTTAAGAAAGAATATGAAAAAGCCGAATCTTTATCATTGGGTAAACTGACTTCTTATCTTTATCAACGAAATTCTACCGTAAAAGCTGAATCATTGCGAAGTGGTGCAAAAATTCGAGTGCAACCAGCATCAGTACAACGAAGAAAGCGCAAGATTTCTCAAGAAAATATTGACCCGACAATAATGAAAGCACGCAAAAAAAGAAAAACTTCCAAAAAAATACATAATTTATCAAAAAACATTAGTGAAAACAAACAAAATTAATAATAATGTAAAAGCATTTAAATTTTCATAAATGTATACGTACAATGTATTGTAAATTTGCGTAAAGTGCATAAATTATTATTAAAAAAAAATATATGTAATTAACCGCGCAAACTTCAAAAATTTTTCGGACATTCATTCCGGACTATCATTCCGGACTATCACATGATCATCCGGAGCGCAACCTGGTACACATTTTCGGGTTGCGAAGACTAAAGCTAGTGACGACAACATTTGATAAATAATGAATCGCTCAAGTATTAATTGCAATTTTTATTTTGATTGATTATAATAAATGAGCACCGTCACGTTTACTAGGTAATCGCATTGAGAATTACGTTTGAGAAAAGTTTGATTACACCATAATTTGCATATTCAATTTGTCATCAAAATTTTATATAAATATAATTATAATTGTAATTGTGCACTATTACGATCACTAGCTAATCACATCGGAATTGAATTCTTATAGAAGCGGTCGTCCAGAATGTTCAATATCCATAGAATGCGAGTAGAAACTTTTCCGATTATCAAAACCTAAAAGTGTAAATAGGAATATTCCTTGCTTCTGAACATACATCAGTTATAGATCGAATCATATTTTAGATCAAAAAATCTTTCGAATTTATAGAGTTAAATGTAATGCTATATTAATCCTAAGTCAGTTTGAAGCCGAATATGAATCATCTCTAAATTTGTTTTATCTTATTGGGTGTTTATAAATACGAATATTAAAGAAGGAAAACATCACCTAATAATAATTAAAACATATGTTTATTTTATCTAAAACAACTTGCATTATTTTTTTATTTAAATTAAAATATCCACTCTAAAATAAACGTTTGCCATAAAAATATTTAAATCTTGGATTTTTTTTTAAAAAAAAAATTATTTAACACTTATGCTGCCGTTGAATTGATTAAGGTGTATTCTCAACTGAATTGGTCTATATGTAACTATTGAATTGACTACGATTTTAATTATAGAAATTTTAACAATGAAAATGATTAGTTACAATTTCAATTTTTTGAATACTATCATTATCTATAACTTTTTATTCAACCGTTATCGTTATGATGTTGGTACTGTGTCTGTATATTTAAAATATTTATTTTTTTAAACTCCAAATCATTTTATAACTGTGCAGCATACTTTAGTTTTAGCTTAACGCAGAGATATAATGTTTCAAACCTCCACTGATATTTTTGGGCTGGAGTGGAGAGGAGCGAAGTGGAAGGCCTTTTCATAGTGTACTAAATTCTGGCTCCCGTCTCTGTAATGACGATAATACTAATTTTGTCGACCCTGTAGAAATATTAATTAATCAGACGTTTAATCATTAACTTCAATGATAAATAAGTAAACTACGTGTGTGACTAATAAAATTATAATGATAAATAAAGTAAACGATATGATTAGTAATTTGAATTCTACGTAAAATGCCAAAACGTAAAAGAATTTATACACCTGAACAGAAATTTGAAAGAAATGATGCTCGAAAGAAAATATTAGCTTCTATGACAGCTTGAAACAATTAATTAGCTTCTATGACACCTGAAGAACAATTAAGTTATCGAAATAATGAGTCAACAAAAAAAAAACAAAATCGCGCAAATGTCAAAATAATGTTAGAAAAGAAAATATGAATCCAAACGATGAAATAATCTATGTATTTAAGAAATTACAAATCATAAAAATATGCGATTATTTACTAACTAACGCTATGAGTTTTTAGAAAGTCCAAATGTCTTGCCGTTACCAATTTCATGCCAGCTTTCTGATTAGATTATTTATCAAATGGGAAAGGTTCAAAAATATACATTACGACGCGTTTGTAAAATGCCCCAAAATTTTAAAATTTTGACTACCGATTGTGAGTCATTTAATTGACTTCACATATATGTAATGTTATACATTTTAAATTTTCTGTAATCCATAAAATACTGTCAATGTTACTGACGGTCACTGCAGATTATTAATTTGTACATTCGTACATATATGAAATGATAAATTTAAAATGGGTTATCTGAATTGTAAAGAAATTTAAAATGCGTTGCACTAATGGAAAAAATGGGTTTGATGTATTGGAAAATGGGTTAGACGCATTGTTATTATAGATCGGAGTGCCAATCATTTTTTTTAGGGGGTTCAATCTTAAAAAATAAATAACAAATTTTGTCCCTAAAACTTAAATTTGGGGACCAAAAATTAATTAAATTTGACAAATGCGCCGTAATGAATAAGGGGTTTCAAAATTAACAAATGAGTAGCGCATTTTGAAATTAAATGAGAGTTTGAAAAATCTTATTTGTATTTCAACATTTTGAAATCGAAAAATGAAATGGGAGTGTCTGGAGTGTTCGAAATTAGTGTTTTCATGAGAACTTCATTATGAATTTGCGCACAGTACAAATTTTTTAATGTTCTCTATTAAAAATTTTTGTGAACAGTAAAATAATAAGGGTGTTCTCATCTATAATATAGGAATTGAACCGCCTGAAATTTTCTAATCGATTAACCGTTTAACCATGCTAATTATTGGCATTAAGTTTGCTCATTACCAATGAAATTCATGTTGAAATTATAAAACAATCTTTACGCAGGTAAACAGTTCCAATTCTTACTATAATATGTATGTTCTATTATAATCTTTTTGTTTGGTTATTCGTAAACATAAAACAGTATTTGAGAACACTTATAGCTATCATACTATTCTCATGAGAACAGTATTTGTGCCTTAAATTTCGAACACTGGTCCGGAGATCTACATTTAATGAAATAAATAGACCTTTCACGACAAAAATCATCATTTCAAATTTATCGGAAAATGAATAAAGTTGATACGTCGCTCATTTGAAAATAAATCTGTAACCAATTTCAATTAAAATTAGATTTCCACATTTTAACTTTGAAACCCCCCAATATGACAAAACTAAGACAACTTAATTTCGACTGTTGCCAAGATAAAAGCTGTACATACTAGTCGGGATGCTAGAAAAGCACAATCTGATATGATAAACGGTCTTTGACCAGTTTATTTTTTATCGTTTGGAGCTTTTACGTATAATGTTTACCTCCAATAGTTTGACTAATTACAAATTGGTAAATGGCGCAATGGGTACGATTACTGATATTATATGAGTGACGGAAAGAGAAAACTTGTAATTCTAAACATAGATTATTATGAATTTTATAATGCAATAATCGATTTTTAGAATTACAGGTTTTCTCTTCCCGTCATTCATGTATGACTCGGAAAGGCGCCACATCACCTACTCAAAATGGATAATTATACGTACAGGCAATACTATTTACATTACAAGTGGTCCGAATCACCAATAAAATATATATGGGAAGAAAAATCAGGAACTGTTCTCGTATGCGATTTCCTTGCTTGGGCAATTACGATTCACAAATCGCAAGGTTTAATATTATCACAAACAGTATTAGACATTGGCAATAAGAAATTCGTTATAGGTCTTACATTCATAGCTATATAGGATTTCAATAGTACTTTCTCTTATAATAGATTACAAAAGTACACGTTTGCATGAAGAGCAGAGATTACATCCTTAATAATTATTAAATCGGAATTTATGTCTTGCACGCACACATTAATATAAATTTATAAAAATTTGCTATTTAAGATTAACGTATATTCTTGTACTCTGTGCTAAAAAAATGTGATTTTCAAATTTAATAACCTAATAAGTAAGGCTCCAGTCCTACGAAACGTTGCCGTTATATTATGAGTAATAACGATAATTTGCCCTTAAAATTTTTAATACTGTATCGGTATAACAAGTTGATATTCCTTATTAATAATAAAACACACTGATGTAATGCTAATAGGTAATATTCTTTCATAGACTAAATTCTAATTAAGAACCTAGGCACATTAGGTTCATAGTAAATCTTATCACAATAATCGATTTTCTACCTTTTGATTGACTGGAATATAATAGTAATAATTTCCAGAGAACAACATACTGTAGCATCTTAGCATCAATAGATTATTCGATTGGTTAGAACTAAATTCTGGGACTTAAACCTTGCCTAACCTCAATTCTTGGACTTTTCGTACGAGAACCTGGCCTACGTACGAGGAATTAACAGCACAGGTAGAACGATAAACTTTTTTTCACAATTATTTTTTCAAAAATATTTGATACGATATGCAACTTTTCCAAATATTTCCTTTATTATCGAAATTCTTTCCGTATCTCTTTCACATGTAATATAAAGGCTGGAGATTGCATGTCACACCGAGGATTTTTAAAAGAATACTTATTGAAAAGGTTTATTGTTCTACCTGTGCAGCTAATCAAAGAACATACGTACGTACGTACGTAAATTGACTGTTCCGGATCAGTGTAGATATGCGTGTAAAAAAAAAAATAAAAAGCGAAAATACAAAATAAAACTGACAAATCGTTCTTAGAGCACTAACTAAAAATATAGGAGCGTAATTTTACTCATAATAGTAATTTTTAGCTTATAGCCATGAACCTAACCGAAAAAAAAACTATAAAAATTTGCCTGAATAATTTACATCACACGACTGCGATAGACTTTTCTGTTCCAAATTCTTGACTTTCCTCCAGCACAACACTGCTTTTAAGTGCGTGCTCTATTCGGACAAAAAATTTATATATTAGCATAGTATGATTTATACACATTAATTAACGTTAATAGTAAAATATCTTAATTCAAAATCTTTTCTAAATATGTTTTAAAAATTTCTAAACTTTATTTTACATGTAAGAAAAAAGATTTGAAAAACGTAAAAAGTTGCATAGAATGTTAAAATGCTTGCAGTAAGTTCATTGTGTCACCTGAAATTAACATTACATTAAAATACGCAAATGCTTATTTTTTTTTTAGACATTAAAATTTTCTCAAGCCCTTTTGGTTATAAACTAATAACTTTAAAAACAAAGTATAACAAAAAATTTTATTATAAAAACCCAAAGAAATATGATGATACGTAATACTTAGTAAACAACAGAAATGGATTAACAATTTTATCTGGTGCAATATTAAATAAATGTTTTTTTGTTATTTCATGATAAATTTTTCACTGTCACGCAAAATGTAGGCATTTTTAACATTAAACAATGTTTTATGCCTTAGTACCTTCTGGACTAAAGGCCTCAGACTTCCAAGCCTCCCTAGCTTTTAACTTTTCCTCGTCCACAGGTGATGCAATTTGCCGAGCAGCAGTAGTTGCTTGTTGCATTTCACCAACTTGCGCTTGAACTCGACAAATCGTTTCTTGAATAAATGTAATTGCTTTTTTCATATATTCTGTTATAGCATTTTCAACTTGACGTTTAAGATGCTTTTCAACCAAAGGAGTAAGTAACATGTACAGAAAGCTTATTTATTTAGCAAAAATAAAGAGAAATTAAAATTAAAAATCATAGATTTATATAAAAATATTTTTTTATTTTTATGTAATAATTCTTGAATGATACTCACTCATGTTTCGTATCATGTAAGCGAATCTTCAATTCAGTTATATTAGTATCTGCTTCAAGAATATGGAATTGCGCGAATTGTGTATTTTCGCTGGGTAATTCCAAACAGATTTTCATGTGATATTGTAAACCATCAGTTGGAATTGCAAAATCAACTAAACCGACCTGTACAGTATATACGTGAATTAAATGTTACTGTAAAAAAAAAACAAAAATTCAAATTGTATACTCACATCACGCATTGTGATTAATCCGCCTTTTTTCCAATAATAAAATGCAATATTACGGGCATCGGCACGGAGCTTGGAACTAATCAGAACGAAAATGTTTGAGTATAATATTTTATATAAAGATTAATAATATCAAAAATGAATAAATCAAAATACATTTCGAAAAATGCAGTGTTTTGAACGACGTTATTCGGCTCACGATCCAAATTAATATCAGAAGTCAAGCTCATATGAATATGCTTTGGAACAATATCCGGCACGTGAATTACGACATTATCGAAACAATAGTCGTACATGTCATCAGAACTAATACGTGGAATGAAAACATATTCAGTAAATCAAAGCAAATCATCTAATAATAATAAATATATAAAGACAAACATACTTTTCTAATCGTGGCAGTGGAATAAACTTCAATTTTTCCGTCACCATAGATAAGATTTTTCCAAAGTCTTTAATCAATTCAAACTTGATAGTCGGATTACCTTTTTCATCCAAGAAGATATCTTTGACCAAACATTCAAGGTCACTAGTCCATCGGAGAGTGGTTCGATCTTCTTGTAAACATTCATTAAAGGCTGCTGCCTCGTCAGCAATCTTGAGCGTAATTTCTTCGTAATTTTCTAACAAGATTCGACGCCCATTTTCAATAAGACGCGAACCGTGTTCATTAAAATCAGTACGTTGAATAAATTCAGGATCACGTAACGAGGGGAGGACAAAATTTTGAAGCTCTTTCAGGTAAGTATGAAGTTCTTCATCATGTTTGATTTGTGCTCCCAGATTTTTTAAAGCACAAATTAAGTCGTCTAATGATTTATGATTAGCAAAATTTTCAATAAGATCCTTAGCATTTTGTTGAGCAATTTTGAGTGATGAACTTTGACTAGCGCTTTCAGTAGTTTCTGTAACATGAGTAACGGCTTCTTGGGTATATTCGAAAAGACGAGACATGACATCAACAAGATCGGTGAGAGCTTCCTGGTATTCGGTACATTTTTGAGTCTCAATCATGAGATTTTTAAATCGGGTAACAATTTTATCACGTTTCTCGGGTGATAAATTGTAGCCAGCCACTCTACTTTTAGCTGCAGTTGCAAGGCTTTTCATCCCCTCACCAGCAGCCTCTTGTAAAGATTTTTTGCCTTCACCAAATTCCTTTACTTTTGGAGTGATAATGTCCGCTCCGGCTTTAGCCATATGATATACACTTTCGCGAGTTTGCTGTGCAACGTCTTGAGTAAATTCACCCGGAGATTTTTCTTCACCGGTTTGCATTTCAACATCACCTTCTTGATCGTGAACAGTAGCTAATAAAGCTTCTTGAATGATACAATTAATATCGTTTAACAACTTTCGAAATTCCGGGTTTGAAATTAATAGCTGAGGAATCTACATAAAAAAAAAAAAGATACAAATGAATAAATACAACCATAAATCAAAAGTCAATACTTGATTTTTCATTAATTACCAATAAGGTCTTTCGCCAAAGTTCCTTAACCGATGGTTCACTAGCAGCAATATGTTCGTCTGCTCTTTGTTTTAAATCTTCCGGAATCATAGTGGTGGTGTCTATAATGGAAAATAGATTGTCAATAAAAGTGATGAAATTCGTAGTACGTATAATGCATTAATTAATAGTTACCACTCATTTCTCTTGCAGCTTTATTACCATAATATATAGTATTTTGCAATTCATCACCAGCATTCTTCTCAGCAAAAAGATTTTTTGTGCTATCCAAAAATTTTTCGGTATCAGCCAACACCTTTTTACCCAAAGAAGACATTCTGCGTCCACTTTCATGAATTATATCGGTATCTTGAATTGATTCAATAGTCGTCAAAATTTGTTCAGTTGTTGGAAGTTTTCCTTCCCTATTAAAATCTAGGTTGATTAAAAAGAACTAAAAAAAAAAAAAAATTATTCAAGAATACTTTGATAATAAATTACTTTAACGCCTCGGCAACCTGAGTTGCCTTTTCAGCAGTTTTCAACGCTCCTTGTTCAGTAGCGGTACGTTCAGGATCATTCTTTGGTGGAAGTTTTTTGCTCGACATTTTTTTTTTTTTTCAAATATATTTTAGATATACGATTTTAATATTATTTCGCTAGTGGAAGATATAAAAACGTTGTCGCTAAAAAGTATTGAACATTTTAAACCTTTATATATAATTATAAACTTAATTTTTATGTCATTTTCGTTCATAATCCATTCAATACGTCATCGTTGGTAGTGTTAAATGATCACTGGATGATGTATTTATTACAGTAGAATATTTGATGCTAAGTATAAATTGTAACGTAGAGGATATATGATGTCTTTGTTCGATAATCAAGTAATATACTCGACTATTACGTAATTGATTCATTGAAATTTCTTCTCTTGATAATTTGATTAAATGATTATATAATTGCCTTAATTTAAATTTTTATATTAAAGAGTGTAACATATTCGCAGAGACATTTTTCTTTGATTATGTAATCATGACTTTAACAAATTTTTGACAATTTTGACGTCTTTAATTGCAAATTACATAAGCAACTAGACCTTGGAACCGGTTTTATTCTTAATATGGTAGAACCGATTTTAATCGATTTTTTACATACTAATACGAAACATAAAACCGGTTCCAAACTCTAGTTACGTAACATAATAACAACCAAATTCTATTTTTCAGAAGGGGAGTTCTACAGTGGTAATAAAACTTTCTATATACAATTTTTTTAAAGTGCACTTTAAACTATAAAATTAAATTTAATACCTGAGTCTTATTAAAGGGGTATTTATTTTTGGGCGAACAGTAATATTGACCAGATATATTATATTCGTGTAATAAATTATATATAATGGGTCAGACCATTTAATCAAAGATCAATTTAACTAACGACTAGCAAATTTATTAACATTTATTAACCAATAATTTGACCAATCCTGGTGTTCACTATTGTATTACTTCTGCATTAATATAATATAATACCGTATTAATTTAAAATTTAAGAAAAACTGTCGCTATGAAAAATATCAGTTTTTTGATAAATTTATTGATGATTATTTTAACAATGAAAAATCTAATAATGAAGATTCACGTAGATGAGGAAGAATTACCTAGACTATTAAATATTGAGAAGAGTTTAATTATGATAGATAAAATTATAAAACCATTACTTGATGACTCAAGCTTTGGCGGAACTTACGTAGATGTGATACAGACAAACTAAGATCATTGCCAGTCGTAAAGCTATACACAAATTTTTTGCTATTTGAAAGAGTATATGAGTGTCGCTAAAAAAAAACCCCGAAAATTTAAATATAAGTTATATTTAAATTTTCGGGTTTTCTTTTAGCAACACTCATATAATCCCACAGATAGCTTAACAAACAAATTTAATCGAATAATGAAATTAGCTAATGATCGTATAACATACTACACGTTTATTTTTAATGACGTAAAACGTAATAATATCGTTGTAATATTACCCGTTGGATACTGGAGACACTATGAAGCTTTTATGAAAGCAGTTAAACCATTAAGGCCAGTTTTATTATTTCTGCAAACATCAACTGAACAACGCCCAAACCCCAAAAACAGATCGAAGACAAAAATAATTCCTCGTATACTACTTAGAGAACGAATACGTAATAATCGACAACATGGTTGTACATTAGGTTTTTTTTTTTGTAAAAGATAAAATAAGCCCCAATCTATTTACATGTTAGTCGAAGAAATTTTTTATGATGAAAGAAAAATTGGGAAAGTAAAAATTAATTAACCGTTTTCCATTCGATTTTGAATTAATCAAGCCAATAGGTAATACCCGACCAATAGCTATTATAAAATTCAAGTATATATAAAGAATTATTTGTAAATGATGCTGTAGTTCCATCTAGTAATGCCGTTCACGCAGTGTTGGGGTCGAGACAGTCGATACCTCAAGATTTTATTAAGACAACCGGTTTTTATAAATTAAAATCATGACCCTCGCTAATATCAACCCAATTGGGTCACTCTTATATTCATGTTGATAATGATATTTAGTGAGGGATCATAATAAAGTTGATATACAGTATATGAGGGAATTTTGATATATAAAATTTATAAAAATTTGTCTTGTGGCTTAGGTTGATGTTAACTAGGTCGATATTAACAATGAGGGTCATGTGTATTTGAAATTTAATTATACATACATTATTGTTTTAAAAGCTAAACAAAGCAGTGTTGGACAATGATGTCGTATGACTCATATGACTTATATGAATTGTCATATCACAATATCATACGATATGTCATATAATAATAATATGACATGATTTTATATCATATGGCATATGAATTATATGATTCTATATCATGCAAACATATCATATGACATTATGATATTGTCATTTGCCAACACTGAAACAAAGGGTAAAAAAAATTCTAGAGGACATGTCCGGGGCAAGGCTAAAAACTTGGGGCACTGTTAGAACTCATCACTGCGTTCACGTATGCAAACCTGGCCCAAATCACATGTTACCTGTGATCATGTGATATCATCAGGTGTGCATTATATGCCTCAGACTAACGCTTGCCTCAGATCACAGCTGACGTCCCTCAGATGCAGATCGTCAGGTGAGGTGCGTAACCTATCGATTGGTCAATAAACACTAAAAAAAATATTATATGTAAAGAAATTATTAAAAATTGAACGTGCTGGGTTTCTGCATCTTCTGGTTCAATTTTCTTTATTGCTGCTAAAGATTTCTATTCAATTTTAATTTTTATTTTGAGAATAATTTGTATAAATTGTCTGATAAGAGCTTCTATTGTTGTTTCTTCCTAATAAATTGTACTTGACTCCTGAGGTTTTTCTATAATTTTATCACTATCTACTATTTTAGATCCTAGCTTTGCTAATATATCTGTTTTGTCATTCTATCTATTTTTACTGTGTCCTTTAATTTTTCTATTTCTATCTGTAATTTTTTCATTTCTATTATATCTAAATATATTTTATCAGTTCAAAATTCCTTTCTTTGAATCTATCTCTTGTTGATTTTATTTGTTCTCTTTTTTCTAATCTTGTTATTGTTATTATACTATCTGTATTTATTTTTTTTTTTTTTACTAGGTGAATAAGAAGTGTATATCAGATACTAAGCAATTTTGTTTTTGTTGAAGAGGGTTAGTTTTTTGCTCCAAAGTACCTTTATCAATTATTTCTTTTTTTTCTTCATCAATTATTTCTTTTTCTTCTTTATCTGCTAATACCCAGCTTGTCCTTATCTTGTCAGGTTCTGAATAGTTTGATGTCTCATTATTTCATAAAGATTTGTTAATATAGAAAATAAACTAATTTCAAGAGCTTTCTTTTATTACCTGATTTTTTTCTATCAAGTATTTTTGCATGGTTAAATTAATATACTGGTTTTTGATAATTTTAATATCTAGGTATATATACAGATTTCTTGCAAAGTTCTTTTGCTTGTAGATATCCTTAACTTAAATAGTTTTTGTGATATTTGTATTATGTTTTGGTTGATTTTGAGGGTCTTTTCTTTTTGCTTATTAACAAATCTTGATATAAAGCCTTATATCTTCTTTTTAGTAAGTCAACTTCTGCATAATTTTTCTTTATTTTCTTGATTGAGTTTACAAACTTCACATCTCTCTATCTTGATATTTCTAATACTTTGATTTTTATTTATTCTCCAATGTTTAGTAAGTATCATCTTCTTAAACTTGTTGAGAGATTGTTTAATTTTTGGTTCTCTGTTCTCTTTGGTCTTAGTGGTCTTAACCAAGATTTATGCTTTTTTTCTTCTATTAGCTTTTATTAGATCTGGTATAACTTGCATTATCTAGAAATTTAGTTTAACTAGCCTGTATTCTGGTTTTACTGTTTTATTTTTTTATCTTCTATTACTATTTTACTATTATTTAAAACAATTTTACTATATTATCTTTACTTGAATTGTTTCTGAGAACTTTAAGTTATTGTCAGATTATCATTCAGTCACTAGACTATGACAGCAGCTATTTAAGTAATATAATATTAAGTTTCTAAATATTACTACACTATTAGGTAAAATTTTTTTGAAAATATTAGCTAGTTTAACTCTTTGTTTTTAGTTGTAAGCTTTATATTGCTAAATTTAAATACATTCTTAACTTTTTTTGACTTTTAATATTGTTAAACAGGCAAAATTATTTTTCACAAGCAGATACAAGTTTTAGATAATTTTTTATACTATAAATTCTTAGTAACACCAATAATTGTATTTCTTAATATTATTTGAGCTTCTTCTGGACTTGCTGTATTTAGTCATAAATATAAGCTAAAAGTTTGCTTTATTAGTAGCTAATTCTATAAAGAGTTACAGTTTCTAATACTTCTGTGTAAGATTGTACTATTGCTTATAGTTCTTGTTAATTCTATTCTATATATCATTAGAATTAATATTAATATCTGTAAGTTATTGACTGTTTTTTTGTAAATCTAGAAATCTGCAGTATGTAGCATAGCTTAAAAACTACACATATATTGTTTATATAAATTGCTTGTAATATTGTTATCTTTTTTAGATTTAAAATCTGGTTATTAAATATACAACCTTTTTGGCTCTTGCCTTGACTAGCTTATTATTAAGTTAAATTTCTAAAAATCTTGTGATTTTGTTCTTTCTTTCTTCTGAAACCTACTCACTACTAAAATATATCTTTTTATGTTTTTTTTTCTTTGAGTTTAGAACAATTAGTTTAGATTTTTTTTATTTATTTGTATATTATAAAACTTAAAAAAATCTTTTGCAATATAGATTATTTTTTCTATTTGAGCTTTACTTTTTGCAATTTAGTTTTATCATCAGCATAGACAATAACAACTTGCTTCTATTTTCTTTTTATTATTTGGTTTAAACTATAATTAAATAAGAGTTGTTAGGCTATATTGTAGCCCAAGTCAGAGTTCTCATTAATTCTTGCTAATAGTGAATCATAAAAGATTCTTCAAACTAAAGGTGAAATCACTTCTCTCTGCTCGATATTATTGTTAATTTCAAAGTATTGAGTTGTGCTTAGTTTTGTAATAATTTTTGGCTATTTGTTTTTAAATAAGTTAAGAATAAAATTTATTGTAAGTTGTAAAATTTTAAGCCTTTTTATTGTTTGCTCTAGTGATTTTAATGATACTGAGACAAAATGCTTTTTTTATATTTTGCATTACTAGCTATAATTCTTTTGTTTTTCTTTTATATCTTCTATTATTATATTTATAATTTGTATTAGTTCATTGGTCAAATTTTAGGTAGTTCTGCAAAATTTGTGCTTTTTAGAATATTTCTTTTTGCAAAAACTTGTGCTAGCCTTTTAGTAACTACTTTAGTTATATATTTTCTGAAGTTTCTAATAGTACTATTGGCTTAACATTGTTTAAATTATAATACCAATCTATATTTTTAGAAATTAGATATATTTAAAAATTTTCATTTAGCTAGAATTCTGTTTGACTGAATACAATACTTTACAAACAAGTAAAGATATTTTGTGCTTATATATTTACTGTTTTTATTAGAATATAGATAATTTTTAAGATTCTAGAAGCTATATTTTTTTTTAAATCTCTTAGTATATTATACCATTCCTTTTCTACAATATTTTGATTAAGCTTCTTGTATAATTTTTCTTATATCTTCTTTTTGGTTTGTAAATTTTCTTTAAATTCTTTTTCTAAAGTTTTTGTTTAAAGTATCACAGCTTAAACTGCTTTTGTAATGCTCTTTTGTTTTGTTTAACACTTTTTTTGAGTTTGAAATAAGTTCTTTTTAGTTATTTTTCTTCTCCAAAAGTCTGTCAATTTGGATCTTTCTAAAAAACTTCTCTAATAGGTATGCAAGTATTTTATCTTGTTTTCTATTTATTATTTAGAATCTTTTTTTAATATTTTCTTTAATTTTTTTTGTTGTTTTATTTTGTAAACTTTTTTGCAAACAAAATCTTCTATCAGCTCTTCAGATTATCTATCAAATTATAGAACTAGCAGATTAGGGCTGTGTTAATTATATTAGTGTTGTATACTCTAATTTCAAGATTAGGTCTGCAATATAATTATATATGAGTTTTAGTTTAAAACTTTTCTTTTCTATACTAATCTATCTTCTTAATTGCATTAAAGTATAATATAATCTTGACTCTTTTATTTTTTCTTCTATTTTGCACTGTAGTACAGATCTTTTTTTGGTAAATTACTTTTGCTGTGACAAGTATACTTTTACTTATAATATCCCAGAGTTTGTTTAACTCTAGTATTTTTTCTTCTTGTCAATAAGATCTTTTTAACAAATTTTGAATACTTGTACTTTTTTGAGTAGATTGTTTATTTGTTTTTTTTAATTTTTTTCTGATATCTTATTTACCAGAAACATTATTCTGAAGTAACCTTTTTTTTACAAAATACTTTGCTTGGTGTTGTTTTTAATTACTTAAATCAATTCTGATAATTATCACTACATAATTACTGTTTGTATAAATATTTATCTCTTGTATTTCTGTATCAAATAAGCTATAGAACAAGTTATCTAAAATCTAAATTTGGTCAATTCTTAAACTTGTTTTTTTATTTAACTATATGAACCTTCTTGTTTTTAAATACATAGTTCTAAAGATATTTTAAAATTTTTATCTATATAACCAGTTTAGAAAAAAATCTTTTTTTTTTTATATTCTGTGTTCTGTCTAGATTAGAGTTTATTATGCTATTAAACTTCCTTATCACTATTATTTGTGATCTTATAGATCTATTGATAAACTTTTTTATAATTACCTTTTAGATACTTTTTTTTTCTTGTTCATTATTAGGTGGCATGTAAAATATTACTACAATAATCTTTAGTTGTTTAAGTATTAAACTAATTAAGATTATATATTTGCTTATCTTGTTTATCTTTTTATATATTTTGCTTATTAATTATTTACTAAAAGGCTAATATCAGAGTCTTTTTTCTTGTTTCAGTTAGAGCTTGCCCAAAAACTTCTATAATTGTATTGTTCTTTAAATAGCTATTTCTTTTTCTTATCTGAGATGTTTGTTTCTGCAATTTCCAATATATCTATTTTGTTATCTAATGCTTAATCAAAGTCAAATTCTAGCTAATAAGAATTGCTTTTAATTCTATTAATATTATATATTGTAATATTAAGTTCTATTATTTGATTTAAATAATCTAAACTATATTTTGTCTTCTTGTTTTTTATTGAATTCAAGATATATCTCCTATATTTTTCCTTTTTTTTCTACTAATTGTATTTTTCTTAAGACAAAGGACTCTAACTTCTTAATTAGAACTTTCTTCTAGCTCTATTTGTAATAAGATTTAGATTCTTTATTTTTTTTTTAATTCACCTAGTATTTTTAATTTAGAAGCATTGAACAGCTATTAGATACTTAATTAGTTTTTTAAATTATTGTATAATTTCTTCTAGTATTAAGTGATATTCATCAATTCTTGCTGCCAGATTGTCTCTATTGGGCATGTATTAATGTCATATATATCTGTTATTTTTGATTTATTATTAATTTTTTTTGTTCTTAAAGCTTTTTTTATACTTTCTGTTACTACTGTTTCTACTATATATTAAGCTTTCTTCTTCAAAGACTAATATTTTTTAATTATATTTCTTTTTTTGCAGTAGATTTTTTTCTTTATTGCTTGTATTAATTTCTTATTTTTGGATATAATTCTATTGTTTTCTTTTTATCAAAAAGGCTTCTTTTGTTGTGACTTTTTTTATTTTGTATCTATTTTTATATTTAATAGCTTTCTCTTTGTTTCTATTATTTAGAATTTACTTGTGAAGATTACTTTTACTATTTGTTTCATAAAGTACTCTTTGTTTTAGAAATATAAACTGTCTTAGCAGAAAAAGTAATTTTCTTTTTTTTTCATTCAATCTGTTATTATATAAATTCAAATCTGTATTCATAATAGCAGCGTTAAAAAGGTATTTAAATGATATTACAATAATAATAATATAATCTCAATGTACATTCATTTAGTAGCTAACAAATCATAAAAGATTTTATCTTATTAAGAATACTTGCATTGAATGAAATATACTGTATGTATTTATTAACAAATAATACATCGAGCTATATATATGCAAGTGGAAAGGGGTGTAGAAGATTTGTACTGTATTTTGTTATTGAATATACAGTACACCTTTTCATTACATAAAATGTAAAATGAGTACTGTATTGAATAAAAATTATAAACGACAGTGCATCACGTGATGTCAGTATTATGGTCTGTCGAGATTTGAGATGTTGAGATTTTGTGATAAAACCTGCAAATAGAAACCCTGTTATCGAGGAGTCAAGTTTATTGCTTACCAGAACTCTGGTAAATTATATAATTTTAAAAAATTTGTTACATAGTGTCATGGGCAAAAACATGACCTCAAGACTATGACAAATTAATGCAAAATGATGCACGTTTGACCTACAGATTATTATGCAAGAGATTGTTGTACTGCAATGCCCCAAGACCCTGAACGACAACCGCATGCAAGCAAACCTGTTCAAACCAGGCCCTCTGAATTAAAGCATTAATGAAGATCTTATGAAAGCTAACACTAAGCCCCTATCAACAATTCCATTGAAGAAAAAGATACTTACCTGATTCGGTTTGACTTCTATTAAGGTAATATTACCTTGTTGGGTAAGGTGTGTGGCCATGAAAAAAAATCACATGAATTGATGGAAGAGTCAATGAATTAATCAATAGAATTGATGGGTAAAGAATGAATGATGGCGTAGAAGCCTTCATTTGACTTGCCTTCTTTTTCCATTCTGTTGAATGTTTCAATGAGAATAGCCATAAGTAAAGAGTATGGCATTAGACTAGAATGGTTGTTTGGCTAAAGTTCAATGGCGGTATAATGAAAAAGAAGATGGGAATTAAAGCCCTTTGTGTTGAATAAATCTTACCACTCTTTAAGTTTACCAAATCACCCCAGTGGTATAATACTCAACTATCACCTTAGACCGTGCCAAGTCGATTCCGCCTCTACCTGTTGAGTAAAGCCTTGATAACCCTTTGTTTTGTGTGTGTAGGTTTGTTCTTTTGGCCTATGACAATTGATAAATACAGTATAATGATAAATTAATAAACAAAATAGGTTCACTTTAAAAGTGTAATTAATTTATATACGCCTTACATTTGAATTTGCGATGTTAATTAAAAACAATAACATTATATTATTATATATCATGTAACTATTCGCAAAGTGCACATTAATTAAAATAAAAGTTTTTAAAGCTTCTCTCACAACATACCTTCTTTTTTCAACTCATTATTTTATCCTTTTGACTCACAAGCTTTTTATGCTCAATTCTTAAAAGGCTTTATTGTTATTCAATATTAACGAATTCACTTGCAATTAGAGTTTTTAGATTTTGATTAATCACTTGCAAAAAAATAATATACTATATAACTTACTTTTTTTTAACAGGTTCAGTAGTTTTTTGTAAAGATGATTAATCCCAATAAGTTTCTGTTACATTCGTTTTTTTTAATCTGTGTAATAATAAAAGTAGCGAATTTAAAGTCTTAACATTTACCAGAAATTTTATTTCAAAAATTATATCAAATCGTCAGATACACAAAAAAAATCTACACTTTCCAAACAAAATTTAAAATCATGATCGTTATGTTCAGGGTTCATTATAAAGAAGTTCGTTATCATAAGCTTTGACTGTAATTGGATTTATATTCAAATCTGTATTCATGAACTAAATTAGCACAGATAAATAATTCGAACAAGGCTATAAAATATTAAAGTTCTATAATATACTCACAAGTTAGATAATGAAATAAACCAGTCTGTCAAAATACAGCTTACTTCTTTAAAGTAAACTTCTGATATAACAAAGAGTTTTGAATTGCGAAATTATTATATTTCAATGTATCTAGTAAAATATGGTTATTATTTCTTGATATAAGTTATAGTATGGATTTTTTCCTAACCTGAGAACTTCATTATAGTGAGTGAGTTGTAATCGTGTTTTCTTGTATTTTTATATATGTGACTACCTTTATTTTTTGTTGAAATCCTGTATAAATAGCAAATGAATAAAAAGAAAAAAATTGTATATAGGTAACTTTCCATAATGAACTGACAGTTCTTATAGTAAAAATTTTTAAAAGTTCATTGTAGAAGTAATTTACTATGTTCATATATCGACTCTATAATAAATTTGTTAAAAACAGTTTATTATAGAGTGAACTATTTATAAAAAAAGTTCGATATAAAGAAATTCGACTGTTTACATTGCATAGATGTGTTAAAATAAAATGAGATCAGATGGTCGAATTATTCCGATTGGTGGTTAGCGATTTGGTATTTACGGTGCGTACATAGTTCGTACTGTATTGATCTTTACTTTAAATTCTATACAACCCAATACGAAATTATCTTTATATATATGTATCTTCGCGTACTGTATCGTATCATTTTAAAATTTTATAAAATACAGTACTAAATTATCTTCCATACACACTATATATGTATATTCCAAGTGGAACTAATGTTCTGCAAATAGGTATCTGAATTAAAACCATGGAGAATATTTAATATCCATCATCAAGCAATTGAGTAATAATTAAATCTCGCTTTATCATTACTCAAACATCCCCCGCGGTTTCAATTCGGGATCGGTTTGTAGAACACTAATTGAAACCTTATTTCCACTAATATTGTAATGAGAAAATATGGCCCACATACTATGAATCATAACCAAAGCTACCAAAGTTGGAACCTTTAATATGCAATGATTAATATATCAAGGTAGCATTTAATAAATGTTATTTCTGGTCTGGCTCAAGGCGAAGCTCCCAAAAAACAATAAGATGGCGTCTTTGACTGTTGAATAGTATAATTAAAGGTCATAGTCATGCAATACTTTAAATAGCATCATATTACTTGATCTTTCAATTCACAGTTAACACGTTATCAGGGGCCAGATTTGCGTAAATGAATGCTATAACTAGATAGAACTACAGTCAAACCCCTCTATAGTCACCTCCTCTATAGTCACAAAATTGGTATAATTACAAATTTATTTTACCAATTATTTATAACTATATTGAAAATACCTCTATATTAGTCACACCTCTTTACAATCATGGTTTTTTGTATCCCGAAGGTGTGACTATAGAGGGGTTTGACTGTATATCTTTAATAAATAATTCATTATATATATTTGAATTTGTATTTTTTTATTATTGCAGTTGGTTGGTTATCATCTGTTGTCTTGATTAAGTTATAATCGATTAGGAAAGATTAAATAAAACTACTTCCCAAGTTCTCTTTCATTATAAAAATTTTATCACCCAGGAAAGTGCAATGTCCTGCGGATACCATGTAAATTAGATTTAGGATTGTTTTATTCTTCGTGAAACACCTAACATAATCTAAATGTTTTTATTATAGATTTCTTCTCCAAATAGTACTGCAAGATATATAACAGATGCTAAATATAATAGCAAAACCCCAATATTATATATAAAAACCCTTCGCATTCATATAATTAAAAAGAAGAGAGAATTGTATTTAAATCATCACTACTCTGGGATCCTAGAACAGTAAAATCTATAGCTCTTGGTTAAGTATTTTACATTTTCTTTCAAGTAGCCTTTGTTATATTCTGTTTTTATTGTATTCTGACCATAGGGACTTGGTGATTTGAATTCAACTATTTACAATATTTAACTGATTAGTCGTTACTATATAAGTATTATTTAATACAAATATAGTTATAATATAAAAATTTTCCGTAGGTCCCTGTAGTAATTCATGTAACTCATTATATTAATGTAACACATAAATTATTCAATAAAGGCCTCACTCTATAAAAAAAAAAAACATAAAAAAAAAAAAAATAATATAAAAATTTTTTGTGCTATCAATTTTATAATCACACCTCTCTATACTATCACAAATTAGGACATAATCAACTTGGTGATTATATAGAGATTGACTGTAGTATATCGAGGATATAAATCAAAAACCAGTGTAGGTTATATGAAAAAAATATGATATTAGTCAAAATTTGGATCTTCAACAGGCTTGCTTACTAAAACAAGCACAAGAATTAATAATTATGGAAAAATAATACTTTAAAACCGATATTTTGATTGGCTAACATTCTGACCTGTAACTACTGGATTAGCATTTATTGGTTTAGGAAGATTTTGATAATTTAAAGGTCGACTTGTATAAATAGCTTGTTTATGTGTCTGGTAGTTGAGTCGTATTGATGTAACTTGATTTAAATTTTTGCCCAAGTCCTTAATTTCTTTAACTTGTTTATATAATTCTGTTTCTTTATATTTCAAATCGTAAAAAAATTGATTTAGCGCATCACCCAATTCATTAGCAGTCGGTCGGTTTTGAGGTTCAGCATCCAAGCATTTATTCATTAAATCCAAAAGTAGTTGGGGAAC
>CAJVQC010000031.1:0-20612 GCA_910592285.1 Racocetra persica | reverse complement strand
ATACAGTATTAATTATTCTATTTAAAATATTTAAATTAATAGAATTTGATGCCTTCTAGGCATCGCGGCGAATTCACAGAATTTGGTATAATTTAAAATATCAAATAAGGGTCCATTTTATACATTTTGGGTATTTAAACAAAAATCAATGCCGCCAATCATCCGCAGTAGGATTTCTACAATCTTTCAGCAACTTTTCAGGACAAGTTATTTCTGCAAACTTATAACTGGTAGTATTACTGTTATACGTTGGTTCGTGAATTACGTCGGTCTTGGAATAACATGTGTTACTTTAAGATTTATACTGATCAGAATATGACGTACGTCAAATTAATCACATACTGATACGTACGAACATGTTATGAGTACTGTCAAAAGAAAACCTGCCATCGGGCTTTCAATTTTAAATTGTACCGGATACAATCAATAATAAATCAAATAGATTGAGTCCAATGCAAAATATAATTGAATGAACGATGACATGTTTTCCCTTGACAGCATTCATATAAACAGAAAAGCGGAAAGTAAAAAACTAAGACTCTAATAAAATAAACTTTTAAATTGCATAAACAATAAGATTAAAAAAATGTATAAAGAAAAATCTAATTTTTTTTCTATTTCAATATCTTTATCTTAACATGATTTCAAACAATTTACGAGTTTATCCATATATTTCGCCTCAAACCTTTGAAAAAATAGTTAATGGCTATATAAGTAATCGTAAAAATGAATGGCATATAATGAATCGTTTAAAATATAATCGTTGCTTGACTCTCTTACGAAATCCTTCAAGTACACATGAAAATCCAAAATTTAAATTTTGGGTTCTTCATACATTTACGATAGTAAAAAGTTGGGATGATTGAGGAATTAAATCTTAAAACAGAAAATCATGATCATGGTATTGAAGATTTTTATGTTGTGATCCGTCAGGCTCATCAGGATACAGAGCACGGTGATTAAGAAAAACGTGGTTGAAAGTAAGTATTTTATTTAATAATTAAAGAAAAAATAAAACTTGCTAAATAATATATAATTGATATAATATATAGATTCGTCAAAGATACTGTTTTATTCCTCAAACATTTGTTGAAAATGTGATGAAACAATGCAATGTATGTATTACACAACATGCAAACAAATGGGTACCCGCAATAAGGACACATTATGTGAAAAAATACCACTGAGTGATATACCAATTGCATCTCAAGCAAGTTCTTCATCAAGTGAAAATTTAACCCAAACAAGTTATTCAAGTGAAAATTCAACGTGAGCAAGTTTTGAATTGACCATTGGGTACTAATGAATATCCTGCACTTGACATTATCCTCTTGGTGCTTTCATCTCTCTGAGAAATGCTGCAGCACCAAAGGGATATTCTATAGAATAGGTGGGCAATATAAAAAATAAGCTTTGCTAATGATTAGTAATCATTAATTTTTTAATAGCGGAGTTGCGGAGTTTGCGGAGTTTGCCCACCTATTCTATAGAACATCCTTCATTTGAATACTTGTTTAGCATATTTGGTATGTTTAATTTGTGCGAAAGTTTATGGGAAAGGAGTTTTTATTAACAAATAAATCTTGACAAAAAAATATAAAAAAGGCTCCAGATATAAAATAGACTTTCATAATAAACATGAATAGGTGCTAATATTAAAAAAAGTTAGAGATATGATCAAGAATTCGTCAACTGGTTTAAATGTAAGATCCTAAAAAATCGATAAAGTGTTGCGAAAGCTTTTCAATACATCCACATCTTTGAAAAATGGAAAACCGGCTTATAGAAGAGTTGCTAATACCTAAATATTTGACAATTTTTCGAATCGATAAGCATTCTAAATTTTTTCAATCATAAAGTTTTGGAGTTTTGAGGTTTCGGGTTTCGGAGTTTCAGATAGGGTTTCGGGTTTCGGGTGAGGCTTTGAGTTTCGGATGAGGTTTCAGAAACTATAATCCGAAATCCGAAACTTTTGGATTTGGCAAAAAAGGTTTCGGTGACCAACTCTAACATACAGTTAAAAATGATTCAATAATTCAAGAAGAAACTGGACAAGCAAGAAACACAACGCAACCACTGCTTTGCAGGAAAACAAACTGTATGACCAAGAGCTGTTCGTGCCGTAAGAATAATTTGCTTTGTACTAGGCATTGCAACTGTGTTGAGAGGTGAATGCAACGATCATTAACATTAATATGAACTTAGAATTACTGGCAGTTTATTGTCGTTATAGATAGAATTTATTATTGTAAATTGAGTTTGCTTAATTTCACCGTAAACTATTAAAAAGAATGTTATTAACCATGTAGCGCTGGAATAAATATTCAAATAAAAAATATCGTGCGTCATGCTTATTTTTTACATTTTTATTTTTATTTTTATTTTATTTTTTTATCTTTTTATTTTTTTTTAGTTTTATTTTTTTTATTCGGTATTGTAATCGTTGTCGACATACCGATCATGATATAATATACGTCAAATTATGATTCCAAAGTGACTTATGCCAATTCGAGATTAACAGGAATTCCAAAGTGATGTATAACATTACCACTAACTTCGAAACAGTCACTTTTATTGACCCTTGAGATAGTTTCTTCGTTAGTACGGTTCTTCATGCGAACCACCATATGAGGACAATATGGATTTTTGTTTGGGATATTGTCACGTTTCGACACCAAACAACGACCAGTACAATATTTTACACCTCTATCAAACATTGTGTGACTTTTACAATCCGTTACATAACCATGACATATACCCGATTTCAAAGTAGAAATGAAAGAATTCTATATTACTATATTAGCTAACATATTAATATAAATAAGTATCATACGTTTTTTATCGATGTTCAACAATATTATCTTCTTCACCTTTGTTATTCTTTTTACTATCAGCTATGTTAGCTACCAGGCAACATGTGATTAAGATTGTAAGAATAACGACTTGGAATTTCATAGAAATTATCGTTCCTCAATATATAACGTTGTAGTATGATGATGTTGGTTATAATTATAAAAACCGTTCTGATGTAAAAAAAAAAAAAAAAAGAGTTTATATATGTTTATTTTTTATTTTGGAATCGTTAGAATAATATTATTTCTCTTCGCAATGATCGCCACAAAAAGCATCACGATCATACGTTATCAGAAAATCCTTGGCGATTCATGTTTCATCAAAGTTTCAGCCTATGATACTAATAAATTACATTCAAATTTTCCGACGATCAATACTGAATCAATAATTTAACTTGTCTGCAGAATTAGATTTTTTTATTGAAACCTAATTCATGATTAGACTATTCAAGTTAATTTTTCGTTATACATTACTCGCCGGCCCAAAATTTTAAAATCATTTTTTTTTTACTACAATTTTGTTTAAATAAGGATAAAATTTATTTTAATGGTTCTTTAAACATACTAAAAAAATAGATACTCATTTAAAAATATATAGGAATTACTCATGTCAGCATAGCGGGCTTTCATTGTAATTAGCTGATTTTTGTAGATATTGCACAAATATCATTGGTTAATCGAAATTATTCGCAAGACAAATTTATCGTTATATCTGATATAATTAATAATTAAGTATATATTTATTAATACTGTATAAAATTAAATTGACAATAATAAACGCATTGCTACGAAATCTATCAATTCAAAGCCTAAAACCATTATCCCAATACAAGATCTTATTTTTTGTTTAAAAAAAAAAAACTATTACACGAATTTTTTAAAAAAAAAAATTTATAAAAAAGCATGAAAACCGATAAAAGATAAGAATCATTTATTTTGAGAAACAATAAAAACTATAAATAATTTTTAAGTATATATAATAACAGTTAGTTAATGCCAAACGGATTTAGCCATAATTCTAATTAATAATCGTTGACGTAAAACACTATGCTTTAATAATCTTAGACGGACACTATATTTCAACCTCTCATAAAGTTCGCAAGCTCATGCTTTTTTCATTACTTCATGTCACTAATCTATTTACTCGTAATACTGCCTGTCTTTGGAAAAATAAATAACTTATAAATAAAATAGATTAGCGTTGTAGACCTTTTGAAATGACTTATATTTACCAAATTTAATACATTGAAACTTATATTGGTTAAATCGAAACGCCTAAACATACCTCTCATCTAACTTCCGAATTACCTCGTCAATTACCAAATTACTTTGGTATGTTGTAGAGCCGAAGGTGTAGTTTCTAAATTTTTATATCATAACCTTCCCGAATTCGTACTCGTGGTCCCGAATTCATTTTTGTGCACTCTTGTGATAGGAAATCGTTACTTTAATTATGATGAGATGATCTTCAAAAATCAGCCAATCATAATAAAGCCCGCTATGCTACTCATGTCTAATTCAGAAAAGAATGACGGTAGACAATCAATGAATACAAAACTTTGTCGGGGATATGATAATTTACGTAGTAAATTAGGATTGAACCTGAAATTTTAGATCATAGGAATTGTAGCTATAATATTTGAACAAGTAAAATGCTTAAGTGCATTTTGCTGTTTCAAGAAAGCCTCAGTAGTTAAAGACTCCCGCTACACAAAAGCTTATGAAAATGAGTCTATTAATTTTGAATTAAAAAAAAACTAACCAACCGACCATCCATGTTATGCAATACGAAACATTAGCTTTGTGTGCCTTGGTTTTTTGTTTATAAAATGAATTCCAAATTGAAATAAATAAATCAAAAAGGAATTTTAAAATGTAATTTAAAGTGTTATTTCAATGAATTTTGTAATGCTGATTAATAAGCTTGGAGAGGGAATGGTTAAGGTCTGGAGTATACGTAGTTGTATAGTTAATTGAATTCATTTATGTAATTGGTAATGATGAACTTAAGCCCGAAAAGAATGAAACCCGAAATCTTCTAGTGAAACGAAACCCCCGAAAAATAAAGAAAACTCTAACCCTAACATCGTAGAATTGTCCAAAATTTTTGAAAATTAATAATTATGCTAACAGATATTAAATAAAATTCAGAGTTACCAGTATAATCATAAAATTTTCTTTAAATTGGTTATTAAAAATTAGCAATATGTAATAAAATTACATAAGGAAAACTTTTCGCTAGAAAACGAAAGGTAGTTTCTTAGCAAATTTTTGAAAAGTCAAAGGTTGGTTGGCTATGGCAAAAAATTTCTTGGTTTCGTGATTACCAACCATTCAAATCCCTTTGACATAACCTGAAAATCATTAAATCATATCAACATCTGTATGATCGAGTTACATTATACAAAATGATGCTTTGCTAATGATAATTTTCGGAGATGGCAGATCATCTAAGAGACAGTATGGACAGTGCAGGTATTTAGGATTTATTTTAAGGTTGGTGGATTTTAACATTATATATCACATACATTACTGTCCATAAGAACCATCTGTAGAATCTGCGCTAATTGAAGGCATAGCAGATAGTCATATGACCTTTCGATTAATATAATTGCATCTCTACACCATAAATGACAATTTGTACTAAAACTACACTATTTTTTAAATTTTACATACTATAACAAAAATGGTTATAAACAATTTATTGTGCAAAATTATTGCTTTTTGAAACCCCATCATACTCATCATATTGACATAAAATATATTCTTTTTCTTTATGGATATTCATAATGAATGTTGATCTGTAAACAAAATTGTACAAATAAAGTATAAAATTTATTTATCCGCATTATTTTACAAAAATAAAGAATATGAAACAGAGAAAAACAACTAATAATTTGCTGGGATCAAATAAAGTATAGGAGATTACTATTACTAAATTTGTTTCTAATTAATTTATTGAGAGTAGGTTTCCTTTTACTATATTTGATCCATTCTTTGCTATAATTTATTTAGATTAGTGGTTTCGTTTCTTTAAAAAAACTTAGAGTTCCTATCCATTATCTGTTAATACATTTATCTATTGAATATCCAGATCTGAATTTATTCAGATATCTGTTTTATTATTGATATATGGATAATTATCCAAATATTTTGACCAATGGTCGAGTGTAACAAAAATCATTGGAGCACTGTGAAGATAGACAATATCACATGTGTTAGGCCTATTTTATTAATAGCTGGCCAACCTTTGTAGTACAAATCATGTGCATAAGGTAATTACATATTAACATTTTTACATTTTTTTTTTGTATATATATGTCTAATAGCACTATCTCTACTCTCATTAGGCCATTTTATGACAATATAGATATAATAGGAGGGTAAAAGAAAATAATGTGAAGAATTTCTTAAGCAAGTTTGATTGGGAGGGTTTGGCGAGATATTGTCTATCTTTGCAATGCTCGTCTATTTTCCAATGATCTTTGTTACACTCGACTATTGGTTGAAATGAACTTTGCATGCTCAGATAGACAATATCACATGTGACTTGTGGAGTATCATTTGCTTCTTGCTTGATTTAGAATTTTATTTGAGATGTGATTCTTTTCAAGAGCTTTCATAATGCCTCTTTGATAGAACTTGTAGTAAACTTCATAGAAAGACCAATTCCCAAGTGACAAAATAGTATCTACATTCGCCCCAGATTCCTGAGCTAGAAAAGATAAAATTGCTCTTAAATCTTTGGCTTTGGTATTAGAGTCTGCATATGTAAGAATGTTCTTGAGCCAGTTAAAGATTGTGTCAACTGAGGCAGAATTGTGTGGTAGAGTTGAAGTTAGGAATAAGGTATTCTTTTTAGCTTCATCAGACCTCCATTTTTTTGAGTGTCTTAATAGTGTAAGAACAGCTGAAGCTAGGCATAAAAAAAATTCATTTGTATAGTATTCAACTAATATAGACTTATATCTCTGTTTCTTCTCTTCATGTGCAATTGAAATCTTGTGTTCCTTTGGGTTCCTGATCTTAAATAAGAATCTGTTTTCAGTGGTGCTCATTGAATTGAGAGATATTTGTTAAAGGTTACTATGTCTTGTGGCTGATGTAATTGCAAGTAAAAAGGCTGTTTTTCTTAATAGATTTATCATTAACATTTCTTTATTTGTGTCCAACAATGTAATATATTCAAGTACAAGAATTATATTGATAGCATCTTCTGGTGGCGGAGGAGAAGAATTATTCTTATAAATTGATAATATAATTTTAGCTATAGAGGGGTGATAACCAACTCTTAAACTATCAATTAAATCATAGACCTCACTAATAGCTGAATGATATAAGGCAATTGTATTGTACAATAAACCTTCATCACTCATTTTAACTAAAAAATTTGAAATATTTGTTATAGAATATTGAATGAGATCTACTGATGCTTCCTTATACCAAATAGTATATCTTTTAAGAGCTAAGCCAACAGTGCTATTTGAGAATTTTTGGGTTGTTTTTTTCACTAGTTTAATAGCCTTCTGTGAAATGTCTTCATTATTGAGGCTTTCTTTAAGATAAGACAAATGAATATTTTCTATCCTGAATTTTTAATTGAGTGCTAGTGACTCATTTTCTCTGCTATAAACAGTCATTTGTCTGACCAAAAAATTGGTGTTTATTAAAAGATCTAGTAAAACTAAAAACCATGAGGTAGTTGTCCAGTATGAGATCATTATGGTAATTGTTGCTTGCTTCTTGATTACTTTGATAAGTATTTTGTGTATTATGATCTATAGTGAGTTGGCCTATCCTTTTATCATTAACCAGTCTTAAGCCAGTGTATTAACTGCTAGATAATATGAGTTTGGGAGTCTGGAAAAGTAATTCAAAAGGAGTGTATTTATTCTGTTTGCAAACAGATTCACTTAAAAGAGGCCCTAAATTTCTTGTATCTTTGAGAAGATTTGTGGTTTTATTATCCAATCATAGTGATTGAGAGTTCTCCTTAATGCCTGGTCTGCCAAAATATTCTGTTTGCTCAGGATGTGTTGGGCTATCAATTTCAAGTTTTGAAAAAGATATAGCCTCTATATCTTTTCTGCTAGTTTGCTTAATTTTTTTGATACCATCTCTTCTTGGTAGTTTAAGTATATCATACAAGTTGAATTGTCTGTTTTTATTATTATAGATCAATCCTTCAGATCTTTGAGTGCTAATAGTGCATAATGTATTGCTATGAGCTTTAGAATATTGATATGTAGCTGTCTTTGATGAAAGTTTTAGTGACTATAAAGAAGCCAAGTTTCTTGGACTACTTTCTATCCTTATGTGAATATATTAATATATATCACCATTATTGAGATGTCTGAAATTATGCTAATGCTATTTCACTTTTTTATGTTTTTTGTCCACTACTAAAGTTGATATAGGCTTTCCTGAGAGAATATAAGAAAAGTATACCAGCTCTTCATTTTTAGTACATGGTTTTTGTCTCTTAATAGTGCCTAGTTATCAATCAGGCTAAAAATATTGCTCTAATAGTGGCTAAGAGCCTGCCAATTATTGCTGCTAGCTTACTTATATATATTGATAGAATGCTAAGAGCTGATCTGCAATCTTTTTTAATTTCTTTTATCTTGTGCTTGGGTAGTTGCATTGTAATTAACTTTGAATTTATCATAAAATCTAGATATTCAATTATTTGAGATAGTGTGATTTTTGATTTTTATGAGTTTATGATGAATCCTAATGATATCAACATCTAGATTACTTTGTTTGTATGCTATATTAATTCTTCTTTGTTCTGGCACAGATTAGAAAATCATTAAGAAAAGTAATCAGTTTTATACCTCTTGCTCTGGCACATGCAACTACTTGCTTGAGAATTTTTGTAAAAATCATGAGGCTGCTGGTTAGCCCAAAAGATAAACAAATATACTGGTATCTTTAGTTCATAAAATTGAAGATAAAGTAAACCTGTACTTGCTGTAATAAAGGTATATACAAGAATACATCTGTGATATTGATAGAGATAAAGTAATCAGCCCTTTTTATCAATGCTTTAGTATGTTCTATTGTCTTTATCTTAAAGTAAATATAATATATATACTTGTTGAATAATCTTAGATCTATTACGATCTAATTTTTTTCTGATTTCTTGGGGATTGCGAAAATTTGTGAAATGAAACATGAAGTATCTTCTGTTATCTTTACTATAGCCTCTTTTTGTAATAAGTCTTTGATTTCTGAAATGATTGTTAATTGATACTGTGTTATTGTAGGTTTTATTATTTGTTGTCTTAGTAGTAGTAATCTTGTCTATTCTGGGTATATCTGTATTGTAAAATGTTTGATACCCAAGAAATGTCAAAAATATTTCTTCACTCTTAAACATAACATGCAAGTCTTTTAGCAATTTATGATTTTTTTAATATTTATCCTGAGAGAAGCGATCCTCCTGAGATATAGAGCTACCTCTTTGTACATTTTTCTGATTATTTCTATCATGTTTGTAAAACCAATAATTCTTATGTCTGTTTTGGTTTGTCTAAAGTTTGGGTGAAAAGGAGTTTGCCTATTATTGTAACTGGTGTTGCTTCTTCTTCTTGAGGCACAACTCTTGTTTCTAAGAGCCTCTAAGATAAACTTATTTGTGGCATTTTCCTTTTCAATAAGTGCTTTGAGGTATTGATTAAACACCTTGTTACTTCTGCTGTAGGTTATAGAATGAGATATTGTTCTAATAGCTTGATCTCTTTTAACCTAGTTGATATACAATATGAATCAAGCAATAAGGCTCTTGAATTCTTAAGTGAACCTTTAATAAGAGCCCATGTTTGATGAGTATCTTGATCTGTTTGTAGTGGCTTAGAGGTATATACTGCCTTAAGTACATTATCTAACAGGTGTAGGGCTGCTGATATTCTATATAAAACATTTGCTAGTATTTTATTTGTTGCTTTAGTATTACTAGATAGTAGTTTCTATATGTGTCTGTCTTTAATTGAAGGGTTGTATTTGATATTCATGTTTCTAGATTCATTATTGAGAATATCAGTGTATTGTAACTTGGTAAGTACACTTTATGAATTTGAACTAAGGACATATCATTTCACAGCAGTGAGCCACAAAGATGATATGATAAATTCATTGTGTCTAGACTCATAATCTAGTTCACTAGGTTCTAGACTCTCAAAAAAGTTATTTTCTGCAAATCTTTCATTGGTGTCTCAAATTTTATAATCATTCTGTACAGTTTAAATATCATTTTTGAAATGTGAAGTTTGATCATTATTAATGTACTAGGTAACTTGGACATTATAGTTAGCTTTGTTATCTTGAATGAGTTGATTTGAACCAAATATGCTATCTTATTATTGATGCATATTTGAGAATCATTACTCATAGTGAGAGTATTATTAAGGACAAATGGCAGCCAAAATAAAATAGTCTAAAGAGAGTACAAATAGTGCTATTAGACATATATATACAAAAAAATATATAAATATTAATATATAATTACCTTATCTATATGATTTGTACTACAAAGATTGGCTAGCTAATAATAAAATAGGCTTAACACACATGATATTGTCTATCTGAGCATGTGAAGTTTATTTGTCAGATTATTTGGATTTCAAGGGATATTCAGATAAATTCAAATATAGATAAATAGATTACAGATTATCTGAATTAAAACTCTAAAAAAACTAATTAATAAAGTTCTAAAAAAAAAATAAAATAAAACCAAAAAAATATTTGTTCTTAAGATTATGTGACTATGCTCTTGATTGATATCTTACCAAGTGCAACAACAAAATTTTACTATCATATAATAACCAACAAAATTTTTTAAAATTCATTAATATTTAGATTAGAAACTATAAAGAAGTTAGAATTTAGTAGTTCTAGTAGTAAAATTTTTTAAAGAAAACTTTTTATTAGTGTATAAAAGGTGTTTTCTTATGCCAATTTTTAAAAAATAAACAATTTCTTTAAAATAAATATTATAGATCTTCTGATAGAATACGTTACTTGCATTTATCGTCAAAAATTTTATAGAGTTTCTGGTCATTTAAACCAATATCAACTACTTGGATTCATTATAATAGAGTTTTATTTGTAAACTGTTTTGAATTTTTCTGATCATATAATATTATACTAACTAGTATTCATTATTGGCCAACTTCTGTCAATCAACACATGATAGTAAAAATTTACTTAGTATTTGTTGACACACTAGGAATAGTTTTCAATTGATAGCAGTATAAAAATATTGCTCTGAGAAAGTCTTCAGATACATATATGACATAGAAATTATTACAAATTTGCAAAGTATTTTAGTATTATTATCAAAATATTTTAACAACTTACATTATACTATTTGCATAAATTCTTGAAAAATTAAAAACATTTGCTCATTATCTGAATCTTTCAGTAGTTACTGTATACCACTGAATAAAGTATGATTTTTTATATAGTAAAAAATTAAAAATCATGTGTATAACACAATTGTTTATATTATATGCTATATATAAATGATATTTTATAAAATTGATCTATATTATTTGTTATACTAAATACTTTAGTCAGTAGTATAAGGTAAATAAATTATAGAAAATTTAGAGTATTAAGCAAATTTTTATTTTGTTCTGGAATTTATGTAAATAGCTTTAAAAACCCATACTGAAATACTTTCAAAAGTGCTCAAATAGCTTTAATCTCATGTGTTAAAAGCATAATTGTTTGTTATAATATTAGTATTTACTTTTTTTGATAGTCTAATTTGGATGATTTTGTATGTGGAAACACAAGATGACTAGTACTTCTCAAAAATTGAATCAAAATTTGAATTTGAATTAATTATTTAGAATTATTTGATCAAAATTTTAATTAGGCTATTTAATATTGATTAGTTGGGTATAGAGATGAGTTCGGTTACAAATGGTCACAATTATTTATAGTTAATTTTTTAAATACTGAGTTGATTTTTTATTTTTAAGCTTTTAAAGTTGTTCAGAATTAAATTCTATTTATCTTATCTTATAAGTAGAAAGAATGATACCTTTTCTAGAATCTAGATTTCAAAATTTATTAATATTATGACTAGTTATTGATTACCATTCATTGTTATTATCATTGACCAGTTTAAAAGTATAAATCAATACTAAGATCACTTGAGTTAGTTTGTTCAAAATTGGTTCTGGTCATATTTACCATATGTATCATATATATTAGATATGCTATATATGCTATATATACCATGTATATTGAGCAGATAGAGTATATTGATTCTATATACTAGATAAAGTATTTTTTTGTATTTTATTGATATATTTAGAAAAAAAGAGATTATATTAGTAATACAAGTCTTTATATATTAAAATTGCTTCTAATTAAGTTTGTGATTAATATCATTATTTCTAATTTGTAAATCTATAATACTGTAATCTTGTACTACTTTTTGAGTCAATTTTAATTACAAGATCTAGCCACAGTACCTACTAATAAAAGAAGTTAAGTATCAATAAAGTAGTAGAAACAATGACTAATTCACCAAATGAAAATAAAAAGATATATATCTAAATCTGGCACTATTACTAAAAATTTAAATAATTCTAATTACTCATACCAAGTTTTTTCATATCTCAATCATTGCTTTACTATTATTTGAGTTTGGTTATTATAGTATTCTAGTTTGAATAGTTTAGTTAATATTAATATTGTAGTGAGTTGTTCTATTTTTGACCCAATAATTTTTCTAATACAACTTACAATTTTATACTAGTTATATATTAACATATTTTAAAATTCAGGGTTTCAAAAAAGATATTATTCTTTTTATATATAAGATGGGATAAACAGAATATAATTCTAGACAATTTTAATTAAAAACTTAATAATAAAAATTATCTCAGTATTTAGAAAATTGACTATAAATAATAATAATCATAACTATTTGTAATTAAACCTATTTCTAATTAGATGATATTAATATTTTGAGCTCAGGCCAGAGGAATTAAAAAAACATATATGTTCATTAAGAATATTTGATTTAATCTTATTAGTCAACCTTAATTACATAATTAAAAGATGTACTGTAATTTGTTTTTTTAATTTTGAAGAAATAGTTAAATGAAAGGAGGATGATATTACCAAATAATCAACTTTGAATAGCTATAATATAAGTTGACTGGAGTCAATATTTTGAAAATTAGACTAAATATAACAAAATCTGGTCTAGTCATATATCTAGCTCCACCAATCAAAAGTATGTATTATACAAATAACTCAAAGCTACATACTAGTATCTATAAAAATTAGTTTATTAATATACAATACTAATTTAAACTAACTCTAACAAGAAAGCTTTAAGCCAGCTGATCTGCTATAGCTATAGTCAATAATAGTTAACTATAGTAGCTTAGCTAACTAGCTAGCTATACATAATATCAGGCTATTTAAATATTATATTTATAGGATCTTTCATATTTTTAGACTAATCTATATTGATTTGTTTATATTTTTAAATATTATATTTTGGGATTTTTTATATTTTTAGGCTAATCTGTATTAATCTGTTTATGTTTTAAATACTTTATATATTGATTAATTATAGCCAATTATAGTATAATAAATTAAATTTTTAGTTTTTTTATTTTTGTTCTAAATTCATATTTTAGTTAGTAACTTTGCTACATATATATAGTTTATTAGTAATTCTTCATCCATTCTGATAACAATATCCAATTTTAGTATATTGATTAATTTTCTTATAACTTATAATAAAATAGTAATAATAAGTGGCTTAGTAGCAAAGAAAATAGATAAATCATATCAATATTAAAAAATCTGTATATATATAGTTATACCAGAATCATGTCCTGAAATCTTTGAAATATACCTTCAAATTTTCACATAAATTTTGAAATTTAGATGTAAACCTTGAAATTTTGATATCTACATTATAGAAAAATAAAATATATATAAAGACTATATATTCAATAAATAAAAAGACAGTAATTCATATCTACTTTAATTATCACAAAATAATAAAATATATACTTATTTAAATTTTTCTTTGAGCTTTGTTTTTGAATTCAACTTGTAATTTTAATAAACCCTTTTGAGGCTCAATTTAATAGACTAAATTAACTTGTGACTTCGATTTGGCTTATTAAAACTCAGATTCTAAATAGTTGCAAAATTAGATATTGCTATTTATATTAGTGACTTGTGAGAATTGTGGTAGAGAATAATATTTTGATTGGTTATTTGACCTTGCTCATCAATTATATGATCTTAAAGTTATCATCAACATCACATGATTATTGTTAACTTTTATTTTACTATTCTAGTTAAAAAATCTCTATTAGTATTATATATATTTGCATTGTCTATTATTACCCCCTTAATATTCAATTCTTTATTTTATAGTATTATATTGTCTAATAGACTTCTAATAGTATAAATAACTCTTTTCATTTCTCCAAGTTTATAATCATCTTTTATATACTGTTGAAGTTAAATTAGTTCTTTATTCTATATTATTTTATAAGCTCTCTTATTAATGATTACATTTGATACTAATTATATAGAATGAATAAGTAAATATTATAATATTAGTTTTTAATTGTCTTACACTTTTTCTTCAGCTTTTCAGTAATATCTATGACTAAACAAAAAAAGCATGGCTCAACTATTTAATTTAGCCCTAACATATAATCTATTTAGCTAGCCCACCTAGTCTTCTACTATTGAAAATCTAACTATACAGATAAGAGCACTTATCTAACAAATATAAGTTAACTTTACTTCTATCTTATATACTTATAATAATAATAGTATAAATTCTCTAAAGATGTAATAAAGAATCTGACAAATTTTACAAAGAAAAATTTACAACAAACTTTGAAGAAGCAGATAGGAAAAAAATTTTTTTAAAAAAAGTTATGCCTCTAATACTGAAAAAGGAGCCGTTTTGTTCTTGAATGCCTGAATATAAAGTGCTTAAATAAAAAATACACACTACTTTTTATAACTTTTACTACATAGTAGCATAAAAAAGCTTTAAATATAATAAGTTAAAAGTTTCTTGATGTCTTTAATAATTAGCAGATTCTCAAGGCTCTAAAATTTATATTAGAAATATTAGAAATATAATAATAGTTAATAAAGTAAAAAGAAAAAAATAAAATGATCATCTCTGTATATTAAAGTATTATAAAAAAGTTTATTTAGCAAAGTCAAGCCCAATAATCTGGAAGTAAATTTAGAGGACTTAATTGATAGCTATTTTGACACTTTAAACATTTGGTTACTCAAACCTAAAAATAATAGCCTATCAATGAGTAATAATAAAAAAAATAAACCCAGTCATGCCAATAGAATAAACAAACTTGGCTATTGTTATCAAAATATAAAAGAAGATAAAAAAGGTGAATATGAAGTATTCACTTATCAAAAGCCAGCTAAAATGAAGAATGATAATAATTTTAGTTATTGATATCAAGATAGAATCATAATTAGGAATAAATATTAGATATTCGAATATTGTAAAGAACTTGCTAATATGAGTTATAAAGAAAGAATTGGTGTTAAGAAAGCTGAAAAAGAAGAAAATAATGAATATGATATTTATTTTAATTATTTAAAAGACTTTGAAGATGATGAGAATGAATTGGATATCAAAGTTGAAATAGAAGAGAAAAAACCCAAATATAATGCATTCATCTATTACCAAAGACCTGATGAAATAAATAATAGAATACAAGTAGAAAAAACTTAAAAGAATAAAAATAAGGCACTTGTTTATTACTATCAATCAGCTGAAATAGATCCTGCTAAAGAAGCCCAAAACTATTGTTTTTATCAGAAAAAATTTAGTGAAAGCTATAGGTTGTCTATTTATTATTAAAAATTTACTGAGAGTAATAACTCTATTAAAATAAGCGATAATATGTATAAAGATAGATATGGAAGTGAAAAGAGAAGTATAAATAAGTGGTATTCAAAAGATATTAAAAATTACAAATTAAATAAAAGAACTAACCTTAAGATTTCTAAAAATTGTAAGCCTGGTAATAACATTTATACAAAAGTAGATAATAGTGAAAATGATAATGATAAAAAGATAATTTTTGATTAGAAGAATGAAAGAATAATATATAAAATGAAGAACCTGTTAGTAATATAGAAATATTAATTGGAAATAATTATAGAAACAAAAATAAAGATAAAGAATTGATTAGAAAAAGTAAAATATACCTTTTCTATAAAAGTATGATAAACTACTTGCTGATTTAGATAAGGTGCTAGAAATTGAATCAAAAGATGGAAAGGTATTAGAAAATAAAAAAAAAAGCCAAAGAATATAGTTGAAAATCAAGGATTAGCTTATTCTAGTAAGAAAAAAGAAGAAGCAAAATCTCTTAACTCTAACAAAATAATTAAATAGTATCTAAGATATGTTGATGATGATAACTTAACTAGACTGTACAATCCTGGATTCTGCTTCTGAAGTGGTATAAACATGGTTAAAAATAAATAAATAATATCTAAATAGATATTGAAATCAGCAGAACCTGAGAATAAAATTGAAGATAATAGTATGCAATTTGAAGAATCAATAGTAGAAATTAAGGATAATATAAATAAAGATATCAAAAATAAAAATTCCGATATAATTAACTAATTGATCTGATACCTGCTAATTGACTAGTCTCTTACTATTATCTTCAATTTTGAAAAAGATATTTATTGACTATTCTACTGCTATACTAAAAGAATCATGAACTATTTGAGATCTTTAGATAAAAAATTTTATTAACCAGTATCTGATTTCACAAAAGCTCAATCCCAAGAGGAAGCATATGTAATGAATTAAATTTTTAGTTTTTTTATTTTTGTTCTAAACTCATATTTTAGTTAGTAACTTTGCTACATATATATAGTTTATTAGTAATCACTTATCTATTTTGGTAACAATGTCTAATTTTAGTATATCGATTAATTTTCTTTAATTATTTTATAACTTATAATAAAATAGTGATAATAAGTAGCTTAGTAGCAGAGAAAATAGATAAATCATATCAATACCAAAAAATCTATATATATATAGTTATACCAAAACTATACTCTGAAGTCTTTAGATATATATCTTCAAATTTTCATATAAACCTTAGAATTTAAATATAAACCTTAAAATTTCGATGTCTACATGGTAGAAAAATAAAATATATATAAAGACTATATATTTAATAAACAAAAGATCAATAATTCATGTTCACTTTTAATTACTACAAAATAATAAAATATATATTTATCTAAATTTTTCTTTGAACATTGTCTTTAAATTTGATTTATAACTTTAATAAATCTTTTCAAGACTCAATTTGATGAACTAAATTGACTTGTAACTTTGATTTGGCTCATTAAGACTCAGATTCTAAAATAGTTGTAGAATCAGATATTGCTATTCATATTAGTGAACTTGCAAAAATTGTGGTAGAGAATAATACTTATGATAGTTATTCAACCTTGCTAATCAATTACATGAATTTAAAGTTATCAATATTATTTGATTATCATCTGCTTTATTTCACTATTCTTGTTGAGATATCTTTAATAGCATCACCTATATTTGTATTACCTATTATTACTCTCTTAATATTAAATTCTTTGTTTCATAGTATCATATTGTCTAATAGATTTCTGATAGTATAAATGACTCTTTTTGTTACTTCAAGTTTATTATTATCTTCTGTATACTATTGGAGTTGAATTAGCTTTTTATTTTATATTATTTCATATACTCTTCTATCGATAATTACAATAGTCGACTATTAGTTAATAGTGGATAATAGCTAACCAATAACTAACTATAACTGACTAAAATATTTCTAGTTGTAATAGCAAAAAAATCTGTAATAAATTAGTATAGTATAAAATATATTTAAACACAAGTATTTCACTATAAATAAAAGATAACTTCCTTGAGTTGAAAGTTTCAAGTTAAAGAAATTAGTATATTTAATTTATGATTCTCTCCAATAATTAAAATCTATAATAACAATTAGAAATAGTGACCAAATCTTGTAATTTTGTATAAAGAAATTTATAATGTAGTCTAGAACTCTAATTGACTCTAGTTACTTGAACCAAATCAAACTATACCTCAATCGAAGCTTATCAACTAGAGTGTAGAGGAAAGATATTATTAAATTTAGTAATATTTGTATTAAATTTTAGTATAGTAGTGATTCTTGTTAGCTTAGTTTTTATTTTCAGACTATTTTTTTCTGTTACATTTGGTAGTGACTGTGAGATTGAACTTTTTTAACTACCCAAATTCTAATACCTATCTATATATATACCAACTCACAAATACCTATTTTACAAAATAGAAAAAGGCTAATTTAAAGAAATATTCGAATGTTTAAAGATATCTTCAAAGAAGTTAAAGAAGAAAAGATAAAGGCTGCTTACTTTTATACCAATAATAAAAAAGAATATTATATACAAGTATCTAAAGGAAAGTCTAAACAATTAATTCAAAAACTATCAAAGAATATAGACAATATGATTCTAAAAGATTAATACAAAAGATGAATAGAGAAAGTAAACTGATTCTGAATGATAAATAAAACTCATCTTCTATTATATTCATTTTTCAAACTACTAATCTGATATCCAAAACTGCTATAAGACAATATCAACAAGTCCAAAAAGTTTATATAGCCACTATACACAGATTAAACTAAGCTATATTAGAGCAATATCAGCATACCGATAGAACATGATATGTATTTTAAAGCATACTGTTATTATACTGATATTTTCATCCTATAATTAACTAATATATCTTTGATTTTAAACAGAAATTTGACTAATATAGAATATTTATCAGAATTATTATAAATTTAAATAAGAAAAATATCAAGTAATTCGATAGGCTTTTTAATTTTATGATAGATATACTAATCATTTTATATTTCAAGAAAATCAGTAATCTTTAAGACTATTATCAGTACTTTTAAGTATTTATCAGAATTACCAATATTGCTTTCAATTTAATTATATTTATATACATTCATAATACTCTAACTTATTTTACTAAACAGTATACTAAAAATTTTTAAAGCAATAAAAACTAAATTTATTTACTATAGTATTATTTTTAATATATATATGTAATTATATCATTATTTGAAAAGTAGTAATACATATTTTAATATAACTATATATTAAGTTAACAAAAATGCAATAACACAAATTTAACTATATATTTTTTTTAATAAAATTTCATTGCTAATCTAGGTGAATCCCTTCTTGAATCAATTATCTTTATTTTTACCACTTGCATCTTCAGTTATTAGGTTTTTCATTATTAGATTTATTAATATCAGCAGTTCTACTACCATTTCTGCTAGTATTATCATCAATATTATCATCAGCTTCTTATTTATTCACTTCTTCTTCTTCTTCTTCTTTATCTTTTATATCTTCTTCATCTTCTTCGTATTCATTGACTTCATCTTCTTCATCTTCTTTGTCAGAATAATATAAAGAAGAAATAGTCTAAAGAAGAGCTTTAACCAGTAGTTTAGATCTATCAATTTATCATTTATTATTATACTATTGCTTTCTGATATATTTTATTTTTGAAAATTTTTTGCCCACTTCGTTAGCAAGCTACAAAATCCTTTTAATCTGATTTATATATAATTACAATTATAATAATTAAAATTATAACAATTACTTATTTTTCATGACCTCCAAAGCTTATCGTAAACATAGATTATATAATTATCTGTTTTTTTCTTGTTTTTGAGATAAACTTTTAAATGATGTTCTGTTTGTATTCTTTCATAATTAGTTTCAGATATTTTATCTGAATGGTAGTCTTTGTATTTGATTATTTGTTTAAGATCTTTTTTAAAATCATTCTGATATATTATAGAAGCATGATCTTTGAGATTTTTATCATTAGCACTAAGCAGGTGATTAATATCTTGAAGTCTTCTTAGTTTTTTCTATAATTTAATAGATTACTATAATTAATATCAGTTGATCAGTAGTTTTATTAACATAATAAAAGTATTATTGGCCTATTCAATAAAACTACTAAAAATTGTAACTTATATAACTTATATTATATTTAGTTACTATAGTTTAATTTATATAAAAGAATAGATCCATATTTACCAATTGATGTCTTTTATTTACTTCTTTTCTTTTTTTATCAAACACCAATCTTTCAGAATCTGAATCAATTATTTATTTTTCTCATTGATATTAGTAAAGATCTTTGGAGAACATACTTTAATTCACTAAACTTATATCTAAAATTAGTCTCTAAAGCTTTTTTGATTTGCAGGTATAGTATATTTAGACACGTGATAAGCTATTTAACTTTATTTTTTTGTGTAATCCAAATATAAATTATTATCAAGGCAGTCCAATATTTGAAGTACTTTATCCTACACATAAAATAAATATTCAGCAAACTGATAGCTCTATCATTATTTAAATATATGTACTATTAAGTAGCAATATTTATACATCTATATAAAACAGTTTATACTAATCTTTGTCTATGTTTTCTAACTTTTTATGTGGCCTTCTGAGATAACCACCAGATGGTTCAGAAGAAACTGATAGTTTTTGCTGATTATTTTTATTATCTTCTTATTTCTGTTTTCCTTTGTTTCATTTGTTGTATATAGTATTGATATCAGTTTTGGTGGTGGAGGTGTTGGTACCAGCATCATT
>CAJVQC010000030.1:0-20947 GCA_910592285.1 Racocetra persica | reverse complement strand
TCCCAAAAATTCATAATCCTAAAAATAAAATCCCGAAAGATCATAATCCTGAAAGATCACAATCCTGAAAGATTATAATCCCGAAAGATCATAATCCCGAAAGACCATAATCCTGAAAGACCATAATTCCGAAGTTTATAATCCCAAATAATTATAATCTCAAATGATCATAATTCTGAATAAATTACAATCCTGAAATTTAAAAGTTTTAGTTGCTTATAAATTATCATATTTACGGCTGTTATCTCAGGCATAATGATAGTATAAAAAAGGTATATAGTTTGTATACTGTATATTAAATTATCTTGGGTTTTCCTAGTAAAAACAAGATACTTCTTGTTCCAGTGGAATTATCGATAGTATTTCATCTTTTATATACTCATGAATTAAATTAGTGCAAAATAAATAAAGCTAATTGATTAATAAACTCGCACTAAATTAATAAAATGACTTAAACAAAAGAGATCATCAATCACTATTCAAAAAAACTCATCCTGACAATCCTCTAGACAACGCAAAAAAAAAACTAAACTACAGAAAAATGCTATAGGAAGGTCCAAGAATATACTATTTGCAGTCCTGACTTTGAGTAAGCAGTTGTCAACAAAGCCTGTAGATATAAAACACCAAGGAGCGGGCGTAACTTGGGCAGTTTTTCTTGGGGTCAAGTTTTTGTATTTCAGTGGACTTCTCAAGATATTTGGCATCCAAACCAAAAGAGTATTCTGGGAACTAAACTTACCTCTGAATAGGTTGCTGTTGACAAAGCTTGAAAGACGTGAAACACCAAGAAGCAGGCATAACTTAAGTGGTTTTTCTTGGAATCAAGTTTTTTTGTGTTGTGGTGAACTTCTCAGGATATTTGGCATCTAAACTAGAGGGTTTATTCTAGGAGCAAGTAGTGGAATAGCCCTTGCTGCAATAGTATAAGCTTGAAAATACAACTATACAACTATAAAACTTACAGAAGAATCTCACACACTTTAATTGGCTCCACTTTTTTTTCAGGATTTAGTTTTCGGGATATTATTTCTTCGGGGTTTTGTTCTTTCGGGATTTAGTACATTGGGATTTCGATCTTCGATATTGACTCAAAATCGAATTCAAGATTTTTAGTTAGTACATGTACAAAATCCATAATACTGTATTATTGTATTATTATCATTACATCGATATCGTTTATAATAAATAAAAAATTTTGATTGGCCAGTTGGCCAGTTGGCACATGATCTGCAAAGTGACCAATCATAACGCAATATTCAATTTATGCAATCAACCAATCACGAGAAAGTTATCCTATATAGCGATTAGGGATGTTAAGTGGTTCAGATGAACCAGGTTCGAATCTGGTTCAAACTAGTTTTTTTAGTAGTTCGTCCAAAGAAAATTAACTGGAAGTTGTTGAACCAATTTCATAATCTAGCTCATAGACTTGGTTTATAATCCAGTTTATAAATCTAATTTATAAAACTGGTTTAAAACCTGGTTTATGAACCTATTCAAAATAGGACCCGTGAGAAATATAAAAAAAAACATTTTATTAATCTGGACAAGATAATTACTTATTATATATTACTTATTACGTAAAAAATTAGTAGAAATAATTAATTTTATTTTTGCTAATTTTTTTATATACAGTAATAGGTAATTGCCTTGCCTATCTCCAGAAAAGAATTGTATGGAGAAATAATTGTCAGGGAAATAATACTGTCGCGAAAAAATTGTCAGGAAACTGGTAGAAAAATGAGTACTAGCGCATATACTAACTTTTGCTAATATGATGAGTTATGCAGATAGAATTTTCCATTACGTATTCATGAGTGAACTTAGGTTCATAAACTTGAGTTTGAACTTTAAAGTTTATGCTTCAAGTTTATAAACTCAAGTTCTGACTTAAGTTCAAACTTTAAAACTGAAATTAAAGGTTATGAACTCCAGTTTAGTTCGCTTTTTTTTTGAACTCCTTGGGACTGAACCGGAACCGGACTGAACGCACCACTTAACATCCCTAATGGCGATACTGGGGTAGTTTGGATTTTATATAATATCACGTGACTGCACTGTCCCCAAACACTGTTCGTAGATTTCGCGGTCCGTAGACGGTCCGTTGTTTCTATGCTACTAAAGTCGTATTTATAATGTGACAATCACATTATGATTTTATTAGTGTTCTCTAATTGCAACCCTCCTAAATGCATGTCCTAGAGCTGGTCCCGACAACGTGCATTTAGGGAAAAACCTGATTGGCATTTGCAATCCGAGATGGAACTTTGGTTAAACGTAAAATTAGTCTTAGGTATGACAATTTAGTCTATAAATCAACCTGGATATACAAAGAAAAAGTAATACTTAGACATGTATAATATCTTTTTTAATATTAACACAAATCGTTTAATATGTTTAAGAGTCTAATTTATATACTGTCATTTTTATGTTCTTGCTAAAATTTATTAGCTGACAAGAGCTGTCTTTCGATAAATTTTCGTACAAACTAAACAAATCAAACATATTGGATAAGCATTCGAACAATACTATGTACTAAAATAGCTTTTATTATACGGATCATGCCGAAATCACAAACTTAAAAAAATCGGCCGAAAAATCATTCGGATAATTTTTTATAAGGTGTTCTAGAGGTTATGATAACAGCTGTAATTAAGTTGATTTCCAATGTAGTTTTAAAGCGGTTGGAAATTTTATAATACAAATATATGCAGGAGTTTCTAAATTTCGGTTATCGAAAAAATTTTGTGTTCCGGTATCAAGTTTTCTTCATATTGCCTTAAAATAGATTTAATTCAAAACTGTTTACGTTTTATGTATGTGTGATTGGAGTATTGCACATCAAATGATTTACTATCATAGTGCAGTACAATGTGTAGTAATACAGTTAGGAATTTTTTCAAAGAAAATTCTAGAAATAAATAGAAACTGAAACAAGGAAACTGATTATGTAAGGTTTTCTTTGATACACTTGCATGTTTTCTATCGACTTTTCGTCTAAAGCGGAGTAGATTCCAATAATATGTTTATTGAATTAGCTTTAGAGTTAGAGTCATCCTAGATTAGGGCTAGGTTAGGTCTTAGGTAGTTATATATATGCAATATTGCTTCCCGACATTTTTACTTAACCCACTCAAGGTAGGTTTAGACTGCCGTTTTTTGTATTTTTCGCTTTTCTTTCTTGTTTTGCGGTCAGATACACGCAATTCTCCGCTTTAGACGAACCGGAGATTAGATCGCCCCTTTTTAGTAAAAACTCTGCAATTGAAAAATTTTTTTTAATTCTATGTGGCAAAATTTGCGCCAATGTCTGTGTTTTTATTTGGTGCACAACCACCATTTGATCCTGAGGGATTCCCAGACTATAGATGGTGGTAGATTCAAAAATGGAAATTTTAACAATGAAATGGTTACGTAGTACGTAATCATTGTCATAACTTCCATTTTTAAATTCTATCACCATATACGTACAAATTCATAGAATAACTTGTGCAAGAATATTCTAAAAGTTTTTTAAAATTGATTGTTTTTTAAGATAATAAAAACACTTTTTAAAATAGAAATCGGTTCTGGAATAATATTCAGATCAATGTCTATATTGTTGTATTGGATAAAATCCTACTGTAATATATTAGCGTTCTAGCCTTTTGTCTATAAGTTACGGTAATAGTAGCCATTTTTCACACAGTACACGGGCACTACTATGTCTAATTTAAAGAATAAAGTTCTTGAATAAGACCCGGGTACTATATGCAGTGGCAATAATGTCTTGGATTTTACGTAAAAGCAATTACAGTCAGATCTCCCTAAATGTATATTCCCTAATTGCATAGTCTATGAAAGACCTCTCTAAATGCATGGCCCCAACTCATATAACCCTTATAGATTTTTACCTCCCTAAATGCATGCACAGTCAAGCCTCTCTAAATGCAAGATTTTTTTGGCCGCCCTCGACTATGCATTTAGAGAGGTCTGACTGTGCATGCATTCTAAGTACGTCTCTTTGTAGTGCTTGAAGTTGCTATCTAAGATTATATTAATCGTCCTCATTATAAAAAAAAAAATTATATCTAAATATATCTTTTTACAAATCTAAGTTTCATGCCACATTTGCTGCGTGCACTATTTCCTGGCATCATGCAAGATAGCAAATTTTATGCAAGATATGATACAATATAAGGTATATTATAATATTACTAAAGATGTATAAATGAAATATACGTGAATGAAAATGGAAAATATTCGTATGTAAGTCTTAGATGTATTCAATATTCAATGCTATTTCGTGATGTATCCTAATTATTGTAGATATCATCATGCATAACATTAAAAATTGAAATATTATATTCATAACACCCATGTTATATAACACCTATATAGTTTTAATCAGAGTTAGGGGTTTTTTATTATACAATATATATTAGATATAAGGTTCCAATAGGTCCCGATTTCAGTTCCTATAAGGTTTTCAAAGGCGCTGAACATTTTTACTTAGAGTACCTACACCCATTTACTTAGTACGTTTCTGAGATATAGCATAAGTGTTATATAACACGGTGTTATAAATACAACTTTCCTTAAAAATTAATATATAATAAGCCTAGTGTAATTACATGTTTGCTAATCCAAGAAAAAAACAAAACAATCCTAAGATCCTTTTAAAATTATATATAAAAAGCTTTAAATTATTATCTAAAATCTGTAGAAATGGAAGATACTAACCAAATATACAACTTGGGCTATCGTTATGAGACGGGTATTGAAGTTGAAAAGGACGAGTATAAAGCATTCACTCTTTATAAAAAATCTGCTGAATTGGGGAATTCTGATGGAATGTTTCAAACTGGTCGTTGTTATTATTTAGGAATTGGTGTTGAAAAGAATGAATCCAAAGCATTCATTTATTATCAAAGATCTGCAGAGGAGAGTAATTACAAGGGAATATTTAAAACTGGAATTTGCTATCTATTCGGAATTGGTGTTACAAAAGACGAAAAAAAGGCTAAAGATTATCTTGAAAGGTATCTTTTTTATTGATATACAGTCAACTTTCTTAAACAGGCCGTGGATATAATGAAACCGACATAATGAATCAAACTTTATATCTACTGAATTTTGAAATTTAATTTTATTAATAAGTTCATCGTTAAATTGAACTTATTAAAATAATTTTACTAATAAGCCTTTGTATGAGAACTGACTGTATAAATAATCATTATGTTTCTTGTTAAAAATTAAATTTAAATTATTCATTTGTGTTAATTTAAGAGAGTAAGTATTATTTATAAATTCATTTAAATTAAAATCAATATTCGTAATTTAGAATACCGCACAAATAATTTAATTTTATTAACTAGTTGGCAAGTATAGATATCGCATTTAAATCCATTTAGATTCAGCAATTCAAGTTCATAAGGGTTTGCCTTTTACAATGCCATACTAATTATTTTATGCCCGATTAGCCGGTGAGTATATAGTTATTTTTGTTTACAAATCTATTTAAACTCTAACAAGGATTAGCATTAAATCTTTTCATTTATACAAATTTAGTTTGTGAGTATAAAATCATTAACCCATTTAAGTTCTGCAATCTATGTTCATAGTGATTTACTCTTATGTCATACTAATCATTTATTTAGCAAGTGAGTATAGAAAGAATATTATTAATAATCCATTTATATAAACTTTGCAATTTAAGTTTATAAAAATTTGTATCTTACACTACTGTTCAACCATATTCATATTAGTTCGTGAGTATTGATATTATTTCAAAATGAATTACCTTTTACAATAACACGTAATCATATTATGTCAATTTTAGTCTGTGAGTATAGTCGTTATTTATACTGTCGGCCCTCTCAAAACCGGTATGCATGGCGGACAGGTTCTGTATCGGTTTTGGATATCGCATGATCAAATGGTCGGAAATCAGCCAATCAATTGCAGAGTTGGTGTGTGCTAGATTTGTGGCGCAGATTTGCAATAACGAAAAGTTACTAAAAATTCATTGATGTTAGGGTTAGCGTTGGTATTTGGATTAGATGCTAGCGAATATATAGCAAATTGCTCAAGGAAAACTTTTAGTTAGGGCATTAAAGGTTTTTTTATTCAGGTTTTGAGAAATAAGCGATTTGTGACAAGACGTACTGAAATCTGATTTGTAGCTTGCGCCACATATATACCCATCATTGATTTGATTGGCTGAGTCCCATGCGACTAAAATCAACCATATCTGAAACTTGGCTATCGGATACAGTATCAGGTTATCGGATATTACTTATGGAACCGACATAGTGGATCAAATCTTAATCGTTTATGGCAGGTTATTATTATCGGTTTTGGGAGGGCCGACAGTAATACATTCAATTTCAAATTCATATGGATTTATCTTTATGCTCAAACTAATTTATTCTATTTAGTCCGTGAGTATGGTATAATTATGGTACTACCCGCACCATAGACAACACTTTTGCATCATAGCCTGTCTTGTGGTTCAGGACTTTATTAACCGGCCACGAGAAGAGGTACTAACAATATTGGATATTATCTCTTACACCGTTTCCAGGCAAATTTGCCCGCAACTTTGTGAGCAGACACACACTTTTATATCTCACAAATCGTAATATTAGAATATACGGTATTATAAGTAAACCAAATAATCACCCATTAAGCTTTCTGCAAATGAGTGCATCAAAGAAAAAACCTGTAGTCAAATTTAAATTTTCTCTATACCTAAAAAAATTTCACTTACAGTACTGGACTTCCCTTAAAATTGTGATATACGTAATTTAGACACCACAAGATCAGTGTTTTGGTCGTTTCGGTGACATATGTACATTGCAGCAAATTCAATTCTTATATTTATGATTAAAACATTGATCATAATTTGCCTCAATTATGTAATACTTATCACAATTATCTGAGCTTAAGTCGGTACAGTGAGAATAATACCTGTGACCCAAAATCTTCCAAAAGGATTCAAGATTTAGATTTTGAAATATAGTTTCGATTTCGGAAAACCGAATCCGAAACTCTTTTTGGTTTCTGATTATTATTTTTCGAATTAACAAGTATAGTGAGAATTTAAGTATGCGCTTACATGTTTGCCTTTGGTAGCACTCATCTAATCTGTCTAATTTTAGAATTCTCGTTTACTCTTTGGGTCCTAAATTATATGATGAAAGGTCACAATTTCGCCAATATGTTCAATGCAGTTTAAAGTTCAGAGGTGGTCACCCGGATTCAAAAAGTTATAACATATATTATAGATAAATAGTTACAGTTGCTTATGACTAGTGTGTTCACTGGAAGACTAGAAAATCACTAGATTTCCAAATTATTCCAGCCAACCAGTGCTTCCAATGAGCAAGTCTGACTAAGCTTTCTCATTGGAATATTTTTATATTTACAAACCAACTAATTGTAAAAAAAACTTTCTATATACTACATTAGTAACTAAACTTGAAGATATCTCTGGATCCTATGATCCTATTTGGATTATTTTGGCGCATACCATTCGAATCGCCTCACCGAGACGAATCTAATAGTACAAAATTATCCATTGGATCATAGGATTCAGAGATATTTTCAATTTTATGTTAAAAAAAATGTCAATCTAGTCATTGGAAGTCATTAGTGATGGTAAATGACCTGGTCATTTGGCCAAAATTTAATGACCCCGAGTCATCAAATAATGATCAAGGTCATTAGGGTCATTAGGCAATTTACGCTTAAAATAATTTTACAGTACTAGTCAATGGCTAATGCAAAAAAAATTATCGGTTATTATTTTCCTAATCGACAGCCGTAGCTATATATAAAAATCAAATTTTACTCAAAGTTTTTCGGGATAATAAATTACATATATTTCCTGAAAGTTTATATGATTTGAATAACCTTTTATTATTAATAATCCACTTTCGCATTTTACACTTTTATAACATAAAGTGCGAATGTGGATTAATAAAAATTGTTCAAATTATGAAGCACTCAGAATATAATATATATTTTGTTATCCAGAACAACTTAAGGCAAAATATCGATTGACTTAGTAAAATTTTGACTTCATATGTAGCTGCAATCATTTGATTATACTGTATATTTTATTATTATCTGATGACATGTTTGATCGGTTAAAAGATACTGAATATTAATTAGCATACGCTAAAATGACCTTCTAAGTCATTTTGGCCTTGAGATGATCCAGTGGTCATTTGTCATTTGGGTCATTTAGGTCATTTCAGGTCATTTACCGTCACTGACTATTAAAAAAAGTCACTAGAAACTTCAAGTGTACAAAAATAACTAGAACTTCCTGCACCATCTAAAAGTATTCCATTTGCTTCATGCCTTCCAGTTCCAGTAATTGTCACTAGAACCTTCCAATGAGCATCTCTGCCTATGATCTTTTCTGTATGTGATTTTTATTTAAGATGATCAGATATTTGCGTTCAGGAGAATTTGCCTGCAAACATCTTACATGTAAGAGATAGTTTTAATTAGCAAGCGTTCAGTCTTCTCGTGTGGGACTGATAATAAAGTCCGAACTATGTGATAATTTATGATGTGAGCAGCGTTTGTGGACAGTAGTGCACTAATTTATAAACTATTTAACTCGGTGATTCAAGTTCATTAGAATTTCTTTTTACATTATCATTTACTTTATATTCTGCAAATTTTAGTCTGTGAGTATTGATATTATTAATAAATTTATTATATAAACTCGTATTCTGACTATATTTACTTTTTACAATGTTAAATTATTTTATTAATTAATGAAAATTTAGTGGGTGAGTGCATATATTATTCATAAACCTTTTAAACGCAGCATTTAAATTTCTAAAGACTTTGTTATTTTTAATATTATTATCATTTCATTCTGATCAATCTAGGCTGTGCGTATAGATATCATTTATAAATCCGTTTTTTATAGATAAGCACAGAATCAAATTCGTTAGACTTGTCTCTTACAATTTTTTCATAACATTTTGTTATTAGCCTGTGAGTAAAGTAATTTTTTTATTCATATAATATAAATTCTACAATTCAATTTATACATAATGAGGGTTTATTTTCTGCAACATTATTTCTTTGATTTCAATTTAGTCGGTGCGTGTATATATAACTATGAATTTAATTCCATATGAATTTGCCATTATAATAACACTCAGATTACTTTATTCAAATAAATTTAGTTGGTAGGTAGAATTATTTATATAAATTCTAAAGCAATGTTCATAGGCATTAACAGTTTACAATACTATACAAATATTTCCATTTATTAATTTAGTTCGTGAGTATATATTGATATATTTGGAATTCTAAAATTCAAATTCATAATAATTGGCATTTTAACAATATATATTGCTGAAATAATTTCACATTTAATTAGTTAGTAAGTATATATATCATTGAAAATTTATCAATCTTAATTCGAAACAATAAGAATTTGTCTTTTAATTTATTTATGTTAATTAAGTTAGTAAGTATATTTTAGTTATTATTTATAGATTCTATCTAAACTTAGCAAATTATGTTTATTAATTTATTTTCTATAATACTATTTAGCGAGTAAGTATAGATACAATTATATTATAAAAATGTGATTTAAATTAACAATGGCTTATATTCAATGCTTTTACTATGATCAGCCTATAAAATAAATCAATTATTTTATGGTACTTTTTATATAATAAAATTATTGATCTTATTTCATAAACTGAGATAGTAAATCATTGAACAAAACCATTACTGCATACTTCTCATGCAATAACTATATAATATTTTGCCGTATTGCTTAAATAATTTTGTTAATTTAGTGGGTAAGTATAAATCAATTTAAACCTACAGTATTTATGAATATATTTTGAAACGAGTTTACTAAAGCACACCAGTGATGTTTAACATCAGTTGCTACGTATATCTCAAAATACTGGCTAAGTTAAGCAATTAATGCTTTGTTTCTTAAGTAAATGTTCAGAACTCTCAAGAGCCTTATATTTACTGTATCTAAACTTTGACCTCTAATACTAACCTTTATCTTAACCTATAATAACATATAACCCTAAATTTTAATAGTAAATTATATCGGGTGCTTCAAAGGTTCCTATACATGGTTCCTTTTTAAAGTGACCTTATATATAGAGATCGCGATGATCATTTGGCCAATATGTATATTTTGTATAAATAATCATCATGAGCTCTAGGGATGTTATCTGGTCCGGTCTTGGTCCAATAAACTGCGGTCCGTCATAGGTCCAATCTGAACCTATAAGAAGTTGATCTTATTCGGTCTAGTCTCAGTCTTAAAATAGTCCAGACTGTGATATCTTAAACCAGTCTTAAGACTGGCCACAAAACTATTTAGTTATTTAGATCGGCTCTAGATTAGTTCTTATGTATATTATAAAGACCAGTTCAAAACTGGTCTTTTATTATAAATTCGAACTGAAGGTTATGAGTTCAGGCGGTTATAGGCTAAAACCCTGATATACAGAATCCTACATACAGAATCCTGACATACAACATCCCAACAAAAATTGACCAGAACTATGGTTAATGCGGGCTAGGCTTGTCGGAATTATGACCCTGTCGAGATTTTGTTTGTTAGGATTTTAGCCTGTAACCTGAAGGTCTGGACCACAAACAGCTTCTTATTTTAAAGACCGGTTTTAGATCGATTTTCTATTATGAATTTAGGCTATAAGTTTAAATTATTGGCTCTTTAAACGATCTTAGAGCTGAACCGTAATTAAACCAAAAAATACTGGACCGAACTGAACTGAAAATAGACCGAGTCAGACCGAACCGAACTGTTTACATCCCTAATGAGCTCTATATGTAAGGTCGCTTAAAAAAGGGACCATGTATAAGAACTTTGAAATACTGGTATATGGTGTTAAACACTACTGGTGTGTATTAGTGTTACTTTTTTGCAATATCAACTTACATTATTTTATTTGCGTAAAATTAGTTAGTAAGTATTGTATAGAAATCATTTGTAATCTATTAAACATAAATATTTATAAGTCTTTTTATTTGTTAATTTAGTCGGTGAGTATATATAACTGTGAATTTATTATAAAAATGCAATCAATTTTGAAAAAATACATCTTTTATAATATTACTTAATCATTTTATATATACTAATTTAGACTGTAAGTATTGATACTATTGAAATTAAAATTGGCTGATACTAAAATTTTGGCCTCTTTTGATAATATAAAATTTAAATGTTTCAAATGAATTTATTAGTCTTTTTATTGTTATGTTAGAATTTAATATTAGGTTTATTAATAAAAAAATATAAATAGGTTTAAGTAAATTTTATATATCCAACTAGAGATTTTAAAGCTTCAGCATTAGCCAATTTTAGTATAAGTTATCATATTTATTAGCCTATTTACTTTTCAATTGCTAACTATTTTATTCATATTAATTTAGTTGGTAAGTTTAGATATGATTTATAAATTAATTTAAACGTTGAATTTATGTTACAAAGTTTTGCCTTATTCACGTCAATTTAGCAAGTGAGTATAGATTTCATTTATGAATCTATTTAAATTCTATCTTTGACAATATTGCTCAAATTACTTATTTATATCAATTTAGACGGTAAACCGATGTGTTTAATTTTTAAATTGAATAATATATATAGGAATTGATAATAAATCAAACTATTTTTCATATTTATAGAGATTCTAAATATGGAAAATGCAAACATTGTAAAAATGATAAAACTTCTCCAGCATGGTGTATCACTTGTGATCCAGATGAAACAGCTCGTAGTTGGACAAGTGATAATAAAGATATTGATGATTGCATTAAAGAATTTCAATTTAAGGGTGTTAGATATGAGAATATAATTGAATGGATTTCGTATGATGAGCTTGAAAATGTTGAAAGAATTGCCAAAGGTGGATTTGGTTCAATATTTAGTGCAACATGGAAAAAGGGAGTACGAAAAACTGACGGGTCACGTAAACCATTTAGTCCTGTTGCACTAAAAACCTTGTCCGGTTCAAAAGAAAAACCACTCAGTTTTTTAGAAGAAGTAAGTTAAATTGTTATATTATTTATTTATAAATATTACTTAGCTAATTTTGAATATCAATTGCAAGTTAAAATTCATATGAAGTGTATATTAAGGGGTTGTGAGCTTAGAATATATGGATTAACTCAAAATACGAAGACTAATGAGTATTTTATGGTGTTCGAATATGCTTATGGCGGAAATCTTCGTGAATTTTTAAAAAACAATTTTCAAGATCTCACATGGGAAAGAAAATTACAGCTACTTAAACATATTTCGCTTGATTTAGCACGAATTCATAACGCAGGATATACACATGCAGACCTTCATAGCGGTAATATTTTGCAAAATCAAAAAAAGATCGATAAAAATATGAAGACTTATGTTGCCGACTTTGGATTATCCAAAAAGAATAATGAGGATAATTTAGGAAGTAATGTTTATGGTGTTTTACCTTATATTGCACCGGAAATTCTATTCCGCCAACAAAAGTTTACGTCAGCATCTGATATTTATAGTTTTGGTGTTATTATGACGGAAATTTCAAGTGGAGAAAGTCCTTTTGATAGTAGACCATTTAGTAATGATCTCGCAGTTGAAATTTATAATGGATTGCGGCCGGGGTTTACCCGCGGAACCCCTGATTGTTATATTGAATTGGCAAATCAATGCATGGATTCGGACCCACAAAAACGACCTCCTATTGAAAATATTTATAAAAAACTTGATGAATGGTATGACATGATAGTGGATCCAAGTAATAAAAATGAAATTAAAAAACAATTCTTAGCTGCTGATGAAATGCCTAAAAGATCGCCAGTTATCTCAAAGCATCCAAGTTCGAAATATACCAGCAAAAACATTAATACAACATTAATCATTAAACTTATCAATAGTACTGTGATTAAATCTTACTATTCCGAATAGTAAGTATTACATGTAGTTCATTAGCATTAAAGACGATCTCTTACATTATTTGCTCTTTTTTTTTAATGTACCAGATGTTTCGACTCGTTGAACAACGGGTAGTGTGATACGATGAGTCACGTGATTCGAGACGGCTAAATTTTTTATAATATAGATAGATGGATTATTAAAAGAATAACCGATTTAAATTAAAACTCAATTGAATTTCTTATTTGGTTGATTATTAGAGTCAATATTTTATAAAGATATTTACTTTTATTTGATTTTTACACTTTTTTAATATATGCTGTTGGGATCGTGGCGAGTGGCATAAAATTTTGTTCTCTTCTTTCCTATTATTTTATTTATATTTTTATTTTATTTCTTTTATTTTATTACCGTATATTTGCACTTTGTTTCATACAAATTAGTTATCATGCAAGGCTGCTAACAATAAAGTGGTTGTGATGAATTGATCTTGTAATTTTTTACGTAATTTAGGGATTAGATTGGCTTACAGGTAAGCCAACTTGACCATGATTTTTGAGCTGACCCAACCAGAGCACAAAATTCTATTGCAGAATGCCGGAGGTTCCGTTTAATTAAGTTGATTTCCGGCGTAGTTTTAAAAAGCGGCCGGAAATTTTATAATATAAATATATTGCAAGAGTTTCTAAACTTCGTTTACTAAAAAAAAAACAGATTACAACATGCTGAAATTTTGTGCCCTGGACCAGCTCAAGCCAGCTCAGTTGACTTAAGCCAATTACTTCTATATATTTAAACAAATAATATAAAATGCACCTATGGTGTTTATGGTGTTAATAAGTTTTTGGCTAAAATTTAGGGTTAGGGTGCAACTTTAGAGTAAGATAGGGGTTAGATATAAAGGTCCAAATTTTAGTTAGTATAAGGTTTTTGGGGGATTTTGAACATTTTTACTTAGTACCCCTGAGAGGTGTTAGCTAGTACGTTTTTGAGATATAGCCAATTATGGTGTTCAACACCATAGGTGCAGATTAGTAGCGTTGTTTATTTATTTAGGTGGATTAGAATTTGATATCAAAGTATTTTTTCTTTTTTTGTTTTTGTCTTTTGAATTTGTACAGTCAAACCTCTATATAGTCACACCTTCGGGATACAAAAAAGGGTGATTATAGAGAAGTGTGCCAATTATAGAGGTTAAATTTATTATATTTAATAATAGTTGGTTTTTAAAATATGTGCTTATAAAGAATATGTGCTTATATAGGAGGTGACTATAGAGAGGTTTGACTGTATTTGTACTTTATTATTATAAAAAAAAAATCAATTTCAATATAGTATATGGTACTAGCCAATAATTAAAGGATTCAAGCTTCTAGTAAGTTAGAGGTCTAGAAGGAGACTCAAAGTTCACTAAAACAGGTTATATCTAGATATTAGCTAAACATATCTTTGTTATAGATTAGTATAGTTATATAGAGAAATTTTTATAATTTTTAAATAACCTAGCATCAATAAACAAAGACAAAATAGCCAAATTATAAAAAAAAATTAAAACAATTTGTCAAAAGTATGATATTAGTAATTTGGTTAAGTTTTATTTTATTTCAAATGGTTTTTATTTTATATATTTTTATTTCAATTATTAATCTAAAGAATACTATTTTTACCAAAGCAAAAATATAGACTTTTATAGTTTTTATACAGTATTTCTTTTTTTTTGATATTAAAGTGGCTTTTTGGCTGCCTGCTTTTATTCAATTATTAGGTTAACTTAATAAATTTTGGTCGAATGCTTTTGTCCAACATGTTTGGTGCGTTTAGTTTGTACGAAAAGTTATAGAAAGACCTTGTCAGTCAATAAATCTTGACAAAAATAAAAAAAGCACCGAATATAAAATAGCTTTTATAATAACTGATAAATATATTACACGAATAATACTAAATTAAAGATTTGTCAAAAATGTGTTACGAAAGTTTTAATATATCGATATCTTTGAAAGTGCTTGAGGACCCGACTTACAGAAGAACGTATGCTAAAACCTAAGCGTTTACCAATTCCGAATTAATAAACCTTCTAAATTTTTTTCACTATTTGCCAACGAAGATGCTTTGAAAATATCATATTTCTGTATTCAACTAGAGATAAATCTATTATGTCAAAATTACAAATTTAACCGAATCTGCTGAAAAATTATTCCGCTAATTTTTATTAGATGTTTCAGAAATTATGATAATGTTATACATCACTTTGGAATTCCTGTTAATCTCAAATTGGCATAAGTCACTTCAGAATCATAATTTGACGTATGTTATATAATGATCGGTACGCCGTCAACGATTATAATACCGAATAAACAAATACAGTACAAAAAAAAAAAAAAATTGTAAAAATAAGCAGCATGACGCACAATATTTTTTATTTGAATATTTATTCCAGCACTATGGTTGATAATTAATAATTTACAATGAAATTAAGCAAACTACCAGTGAAATTAAACAAACTCAAGTTACAATAATTGAATTCTATCTATGGCGACAATAAACCGCCAGTAATTCTAAGTTCATATTAATGTTAATAATTGTTGCAACACTGCAGAGAATCTTGTAAAATGATCGCGAATATAGATAATATAATTAAATTCACCGTCTGGAACCACTGTCATACTTATCATATCTGCCTTTAAATTGTATAACGATAATATTTGTAATTAAAAACCTTAAACCAATTATATATACAACTATATAAATTCTTACTTGAACATGAGCGGGTACCCGTTTGCTTGCACGTTATGTAATACATATATTGCATTGCTTCGCTTCATTTTCAACAATCGTTGCCGAATCAATATATTATATAAATTATATTTTTCTTAGATTATTAAATAAAATATAGAGTATTGCTAATTTTAACCAGGGGGAAAATTACCGGTGTGTAATTAGCCAATAAAATTGCAGGATCAGGTGTAACATATAAATTAATTTTGTATGACAAAAACAAAGAATTTTTTAAAAAATCGCGAATATCTCAAAAATTCGCTTATGAAACCCCCTTTTGGGTTCTAACAAAAAAAATTCCTTGCTAAATTTTGCATATAATCTATGCCCTGCTCTAACCCTAATCATAGGTCACGACCCTTACCCTAAACTAAAAGAAAATCTGTTTATTTAATTGATACTGATCTACATGTCACACAAACCGGTAATTTCCCCTCCGATTAATCATAGTTATTTTCTTTTTGTAATATTTATACTTAAATCATAAAAAAAATAGATTATTTATAAACTTAAAATATATAATTTTAAAAGTTTAATTTATTTTTTAAATATTAATTTTGAATTTATAAATTTTAAGTATTATAGCTTATAAATTAAGTTTTCAAACTCTTATAGACAAGATCAATAGTTCAAATTAGGTTAAAAGCAAATAAATATTTATTTTTGTAACTTTAAGGGTCTATAATTAAATATAAAGATCTGTAATTAAGTTCAAGTACAAATAAAAATTTTTAGAAGAAAACTTAAATATAAAAGTATTAACTATATATAATTGCAATATTAAAAAAATTTAACTATAGTAACTATATAAGTAAATTTTTAAATAAAAAGACAAAACAGCATTAATATTTTTTATCTTTAGTTTAAATAATACTAATATTTTATATTTAACTTGTAAGATATTTATTTGAAAAAATAGTTAACAAACTATATATAGCTAAACCCTCTATAGTCACACTTTCAGGATACAAAAAACTGTAGTTGTAAAGAGGTATGACTAATATAGAGGTATTTTCTATATAGTTATAAATAATTAGTAAAAATAAATTTGTAATTATAACAATTTTGTGACTATAGAGGAGGTGATTATAGAGAGGTTTGACTATAAATAAGCTTTTATCTGAATTAAAAGTATAAGTTTTGTTTAAAAGAATAATTCTTATTAACTAAAGTTAGAGTAATAAAAAATAAATATGTATATAGTTTTAGTAAAGAATTAGCTTTACAAAATTAAAATATCTTTGGTATAGCAAAATAAAAATTTTATAAAAGTTAAACTATAGAGTTTTAGTTAAAAACTAGAAATTCAACTAGATCAAATTATATTAACATTTAGCAACAAATCGATCAAGTTTATAAATTTAGTAGTTTATATATTAATTTGATCTAAATTTAGTCAAAATTTTAGAAACTAGATTTTAATCAACTTTGATTATACTAATTTTTCAATAATTTGATTTAAATTAGTTGTTTTTTTTTAAATCTTAAAGGTAAGATTATGCCTCTAACTTTATTAAAATTTAATTGGGTTTCTTTATAGAATACAAAGAAATTACATTTGAATCTCATATTCAAAGAATTTTAAAACTAGAGACTCAGATACAATATTATAATAATATAATTATCTGCAGTCTAAACCTACTAGAGTAGTCAAAACTCACCTAGATTTGAGAATTTAGAAGTAAGTTATATAAGTTGAATTGATATTTGATCTATTATGAATACTATAATAGTAATTTAGAACTAGCTATTAAATGAAGTGAGAGTTAAAGTTGGCAAGATAAAGTGAATAAAGAAGATAGTAAATAAGTAAGAATACTAGCTTGAGATCTAGAAATACAATATAAGATACAAATAGTGTTATAAATTTGTTTATTAAGATATAATAAAAATTTAATAGTAACTAATTTATTTAAAGCAACTCTTTTTACTAATTATCAAAATACAAATTTTTGAAAATAAAAATTAACAAAAACTATAGAAAACACACAAAGACCACTAGAAAACCAAACTCAGAGCTCTAAAAAAAGAGGAAAAGAACTACAAAAATATTCAGTCACTTAAGAAATTTAAGTAAAAAGAACAAAAGTGACAAAGAAATAAAAGAAGTGTAAAAAATTGTTGATAGTTTTTTGTACTTTGCAAATTTTTAGAGAATCAGCCTTGATTCTGAATAACAGATCTGTTTTAATAATACAAGAATCACAATATATAATAAAAAATAAACAAAAAAACCATGCTAGAAACCATATAACAAAGATAAACAAAAGTAGTAAATAATCACAACAAGCAACAACAAACAACAATAATCAGAAAACAACAAGTAATATGAAGCAAAAGTTAATAAAAGGTTCTGAAAAAATACCTGTTATAAGAAAAGAAGCAGAAAAAAAAATAGAAAATATAGATAAAATAAAATTTTTAGTAAAGAATCTAAACTTAGAAAAAGAAACAATTATAAATACAAGATAGTACTAAACAGAAGAATATTCTTATATAAGTTTATTATAAAAGAAAAAATACTTAGTATTATAGATGAGTTTGATATAACAATCAAAGCAGCCTTAAGAGATGGACCAAGATATGAAACAATTACAAAAACCTATAGCAAAAAGAAAACAAAAATCACATAAAGAAAACAACAAATTACATGAAGCAAGTATTAGTAAAATATCTGAGAAAAAATCTCTACACTTAAAATACAGATGTAATATTAGAAGTTACCCAATATATAACAACAACAATAACAAATAAAGAAATAGATATAGAAATAGAACAAATAATAGCAAAATTACTGAGCAGAAATTTATTACCAAAGAAAAAGCTGAGGCACAAATAAAAAAACTTTATAAAGAATTATAGTGGTATAGCAGAAGAAAACTAGAGTATACAGGATTTATAGAAAGAAACTATAAGGATTTTTACGAAGTAGTACAAAAAGAAAAAGACACAGTTAATTATATTATAAATAAAAAAAATAACTTGTATCATAGTAAAATTAAAAATAGCTAACAAAATAAGAAGATTACTAGAAGGTAAAGAAAAACAAAATACTGAAATAAAGTTAAAACTTGAATTAGGTTGAAGCAAGAGACTTCAAAAACAAAGAAAAAACTAACAAAGACAGCATAATAAAATAGCACTAAAGTTTATAGTATAACAATTCAAAGAATCTATCAAAACTACTACAACAAACTAGCAAGAGATAAGAAAAAAAGCCAAAGAAGAAAAAAAGATGCAAGTCTAGCAAAGAAAAAAACAAGCTGCTGAAATAAAATTAAGTTGAATCTAGACTAGAGCAAGAGACTTCAAGAACAAAGAAAAATTCAACAAAAGCAGCATAACAAAACAGTATTAAGAACTCTAGTAATATAATTTAAAGTTTTTGCTAAATTTACTATAACAAGCCAAAAAAAGAAAAAAAGAAAAACTAAAGAGAAAAGAAAAAGAATAGCAAAAAACAAGACATTCTAGATCTCACAGAAGCAAAAATGCTAAACAAGATTCAAAAAAAACAAGACCAAAAATCATATTAACAACTTTAGCAGAATAGTTGATAGAAATAGTATATCTAGCAAGTTTTAAAGATTTACAGTTCAATAGTAAAATATGAAAAAAAGAAGAAAAAAGATTTAATACAAATTGGTCTTAAGATACATCAGTATTTAGATCGAAGAGAGCTAAAAATTGCAAAAAAAAAAGAATACAATATTAGAGATAATAAAAAAGATTTTTGTAGAATACTTCAAAAATCAGAAAATCTTTATCAAAATACAAGAAAAGTTTTGGGAAAAAAACTAAATCCTAAAAAAAAAAAAAATAAAAAAAATAAAAAGAAAAAAAAAGAAGACTCTCATATCTAAATCACGAAAAAAAGAAACCCAAGCAAACTAACCAAGACTCAGAAATGAAAGGACTAAAAAAAGACCTAAGATATTTAGAGAAAAAGAGAATCTACAGGAAAGTATTCCTGAAAGAAATCTATAAAACAAGCTTTTAAGAAAAAAAAAGAGAATACCAAGCTATAAAATAGGAAAAAAAATTAAAAAAAATATGAAAAGACTTCTTAGAGCCAGATCTTTGATTAAAAGGACAGGTTAAACTAAAAGAAAAAGAAAAAAATATAAGCATAAACAAAAAATTCTGGCAATAACTCTTGGTTGAAAGAGAAAATAGAATTGTTTATTATTAGAAAATTAGATTTAAAATATTGCTAAAAAAGTGAATAGTTTAGAAAGAAAAAATTGCCAACTAAAAGTAGTAAAATATTCTTTTAATTTAAAATCATCCTGTTATGATTTTACTAGCTAGCTTGGTGTAGCTCTCTAATATGAATAATAGCCTTAACCAGTATAGCAGACTGCACTTGAGTATCTATAGAAGAAGCCAAGTGATGTTTAGATAGTTTAGAATATATCTGTATATTTGCTTTGATCTAATAAAGATACTGGTGAGACTGCTAATATATAGAAAAATATATATATATAATAATAGTGATTATGATAATAGTTTATTATCTAAAAAATTAGCTAAAGATATTAAATATAGTAATATTAATAAATTTAAAGATTATTCAATACCAGATATTGATTATAAAAAAGAATTTCAATTTAGCTCTTGAATATTATCTATTTATAATAATATATTAATTTGGCTATTAAAATATTAAAGCTAATTTAAAGTATCTAAAAAAGCTACTAAAGTTTGGATCAAATATATTTAGTAACTTTATATAAGATTAATAATAAAAATTTATTTTAAAATTTTCTAAACTCAATATATAAGCTTTGAAAATATCTTAAAGTTGATAACTTTATAATATATTTAGTATATTTAATTATGACAAATTATATACTAAAGAAGAGATTGCTAATCTGTAAAATAATAAAGAATAATTATTAATTAAAAAATATAACTATATTGAATTTTTAAATATAATTAGTTTTAAGCAGGTAGTTATATATAGTTTAGCATTAACAATACAAAATTAGTATCTAAAAATATTATTAATAAACTAATTTTACTTTATTCTTTTACAAATATCAAAAATTAACTTATAAAACAATATATATACTCTAATTTTAAATAATTATATCAAAAATACAATATTTATATCTTTTCCCGATGATCATCTGGTCAACAAAAATCAAGAAACCGAACTACAGTTAGCGCTATAGAAGACGCTAAAGTAAATAATAAACTTGGTCCTACGAAAGTAGGTGTGTTGTCGACGAAGTACCAAGA
>CAJVQC010000029.1:0-21001 GCA_910592285.1 Racocetra persica | reverse complement strand
AATACAATTAGGTTCTGGACTAGCCTCAAAGGCTTACAAACCTTATTAAGGATCTTTTTGATACCTCTACTAATTTATTTTAATGATTAACAAAATCAAAATCACAACATTAAATATTAAGAGTTTAAATAAACCAAACAAAGCACACAAAACTTTAATATTACTGAAATCTTACTATATAGATATAATTATGCTTCAAGAAACTAATTTAAAAAATATAGATACAAGAAAATTCTTACAGAATCAATGGAGCTATAGCTCATATTGGATATCTAAAACAGCAATTTTAACAAACAACAAAAATATTCTTTTCAAAAATACCGAAAAATCACATAATAGAAGAGTGATTACTGCAGAGTTTTCACACAAACAATAGCTTTTTTGATTAATCAATTTATATGCTCTTCCTAATGATACAGTGCTTGACAAAGTTTCACTGCACCTCTAGCTTTTGCTAGATCACATGCAGGCATATGAAACTTCATTCACATAAAGTATATTGCATATGCAGATTGTACTAACGTTCTTCGGGCATGATTGATAGTAAAAATACCTGCTTCAATTATACACGAAATTTCAGCCAAAAAAATACCTCTCGCTTTACATAAATGATATGAAATCATTTTTTAAGCACCTATCTGAAAGACCCAAAGCTTTCAATCCATGAAACAGCAAAGCAAGTTCACTGTGATGAAAGTTCTGTGCACTATTACGTCCAGGTTTTCCCCTAGCCATCGATGTCACCCAACCAGAACCTGATTGAAAACGTCTGGGGGTTGATGAAAATGAACCTGGCAAAAAAAAATTAGAACCCTTAGTCATTTGAAAGGCGAAATAACAAGGAAATAGAATAGCTTACCTAAAGAATATGTGAAAAATTTAGTTAGGTGTATGAAGGGTTGTGCAGAAGCTCTAATTGAAGCTGAGAGTGATTATACAATATATTGATTTTTATTGTAATGCAATGTATTTTTAAATAAAAAAAAAAATTTTTACTTACCTCACCTCTGTGCCGAGTTAAAGGTGCAGGAAAACTTTTGTCAAGCACTGTAAAGACGGAACCGGATTTTTTAACAGTTAGGCTTCTCTGATCGAGAAAGAAAAGATCAATATACTGATTGGTGACTTTAATACAAACCTTGACCCACAGAAGAATCAAATTAGTCAAGCTTTAATTTCAAGCAATCTACAAGAGAACTTCTTAAAGAACTCACCTCAGAATTTATAGATTCAGCTACAACTATAGCAAATGAAGACTTATTTCTTTATCAGAATACTCAAGGGGGCTACAAAATAGCTACCAGGCTTGATTATATTTTCATTGATATCAACTATAAGCAATACTGTAAAAAACTTACTACCTACTTTAGTAATTCAGACCACTTACTAGTAGAATGTGAACTATATCTGTCTCTAAAGCAACCATATCTAAAGCAGTGGAGATTCGATAAGAAATATCTAAACAACTTGCTTCTTAAGAAGAAATTAACAGAAGAACTACAGAGCATTAAGGACCTCTCAAAATAGGATTTGTACAAATGTATAATATAGTCAATAACTAGAGCATACAGACCTCCTCCAACCCCAGAAAAAAAGATAAATAAGCTTCAAAAAAAACTAGCAACAATAGATAACAGAATAGCTAGAGAGAATTCACCAGAAGATATGATAGCTGCAAAAGATAGTTTGAACACTTTGCTACAAGAGAAACTCCAAGCTCTTTCAGACAAGTAGCAAGCCAGATCAAATACAAAATAGATTGAAGAAAGAGAAAATCTACCAAATTTTCTTCTTATTATACAAGTCAAGAAACAGAACCTTGATACAAGACAGAATTTTAATCTCTAATAGCAACATAAACCAAAGTCCAGCTAGCAAGTTACAATTTATTAAAGATACTTATCAAAAAATATACAAAGTAGTGAAAGTAAACAAGGAAACAGTTCTGGAAGTATAGATATTTAGCCATCATTATATGGAAAAAAAAAGAAGGTATTGATACCAAACAAAAGAAAAGATGGAAATCGAAAATAGAAGGCTCTAATATTAATACAAAAAAGTCATATAAAACTACAAAGGAGTCTCTTGATGATTAAGATCAAACCAAAGAAAAAGTAAAGAAAAAAAAAGAAAAAGAAAAGAAAAAGAAAAAAAACAAAAAATAGACAACATGGTTTGAATCAATAAAAAATTACATCATAAATAAATCAAAACCATTCTAATATAGTTTTGTAAGCTAACTTGGTGCAGCTTCTAGTGTGAGGTATATTCTTTTGTTTTTATTGATAACTAGTTTTGTTGCTATAAGATCATCCCCTATTTTAATAGCTAAAGTTTCTACCAACTCAGCTATAGAGATGTTTTCTAGATTGTGAGTTTCAAAAAATTAGGACAAATTTATTTTTTTGTATAGATTTTTTTCTAAAAACGTAAGTTGAGAACGTTGCTCTTCTTCTTTCAAGTTTAGCAAATAATTTTGACTACTGTTTGGTTCTGGCTAATTGCCTATTCTTTTTGATTGGTAGTTCTTGTGTTTGTTTTCCTAATCATGTATTTTTATATATTCTATTTGTTTTGATAAGATCTGATATGTGTTATTTATTGTTGTGTTTTGTATATCTTTCCCTTCTAGAGTTGATGTTTCTTCTTCTTTTTCTTTGTCTTTAGTTATATCTCATAACTTTAAAGCTTTCTCATTGTAAAGGTTGTTCTTTAAGTTTTGGTCCATATGTTGATCTGTCTTAGTAGTTTCTAAAGCTTTATTATATTCTTTTGAGTCAGCAAGAATATCATTTTTCTTCAAGCTAGAAGTTCTGGCCTTCTTGATTTTTCTGTTTTGTTTTATTGCTATAGAGCTTGACATATTTAGACACTCTTGTCTATGTTTTCTGGGTACAAGGGTCTTAGCCCTTGCTAGTGGTTTTGTAGTCGAGTATTTAGTTTTGTTTGTTATTATGTTTTTTCTATACTCTCTATTATTGGAATAATAGAGAGAGAGAAAAATTTTTTTTTTTTTATATTTAATTTAAATATAAAGCTCTAGTACTTCTGATTTAAATAATAAAAACAAGATTATCAAAAAAAAAATATCTAGTTATATAATAAGCAACCTTATCTGTGCTATAAAAAGATATAAAAATTCTATTTTTAATAACCAATTAAATTTAATTTTAAAATTAAAAAAAAATTTATTAAGTTAAGGATTGTTGGGCTTCTAAGTAAAGTTATAAAGAAGACTTTTCTGGCTCTAATAGTAGTTAGATTATCAAAATTGGCCATCTACAAATTGGTGGTTATACAAAGTACTAAAGACTATAATACTTTGTATAACTATCAATTTGCAGATCCTTATATTTGTATCTTTAACTCCAAATATTTTGGAATCTACCAAGTCAATTTTGATGATCTAACTACTATTAGAACCAGAAAAGTCTTCTCTATAGCTTTACTTAGAAGCTCAACAAACTCTAACTTAGAGACGTAACAAAAATCAGGTGATTTTTTAGGGGAGGAGAGGTAAAAAAAGTTAAAATTATATATAAGAACCTGATTTTTTTTATATTAAGAGAAGGAAGGGAGGATAAGTCTCTGATAAAAAATAATCAGATGATAAATAACACTGCCCTTAATAAAATTTTTTTTAATTTTAAAAAAAATAATTTTCTTTATATTTGCATCTTTAACTCTAATTATCTTGAGATCTATCAAGCTAATTTTGATATTCTAACCACTTTTACTTAAAAGCCAAACAAACCTTAACTTAATATAATTTTTTTTAATTTTAAAAAAATCAATTTTTAGAGTATGGAGACTTAGTGAAGTAGTTAAGTTGTTGCACTCCCAAGCAGTATATTGGATAGATAAAGGTTCGAAACCTACTGGCAACGAATTTCAAAAAATCTACTTATATGATGCTACTATCTCCTGTTGATCAGTTGGAACAAGATTTCTGTAACCTTAGTAGTACCAACAAGATTGAGAGATCATGGGGCATTTGTGCAATATATGAGTTACATGAAAAAGTTCTCAGATTGTAGTAAATCTAAGGAACCGGAAGATTGGATGCACGCTTGGCAAGACCTGAGTAGAGAGGTAGTACAGATCTTCAACAATACTACATAAAGGATTATAGTTAAAAAAGTGGATTGACCGAATGAGACCGAAGTGTTTGGTAAGGCATTCTATCAACCAGGCTGCTAGGAAAGTAATCAGAAAAAAAGGCTCCAACTATGGAGACCAGATGCAGGTCATAGCCCTTTCAAGCTATCTGGATTGGTAGTTTAAAAAAATTTAGAAAGTACAGTATAGTCTGTAAAGTAGGTACTAGAGTTTAGATAAACTTTACAAGGGCAGAAATAGGTAATGATAGCAGCTTCGGCTTGCAAGTACTTGTTCTCGGACTTGGTATAAGTTACTAAAGTCTAGATTAACCAGATTGTAGATATGGAAAGCTCTAGCAGGTTTATCTCAAGAACAAAGAGCTTCTAATAGTGGTAGCCTGTCTTAAAGTTCTAAGCTAGGTGTCTAAAAATAAAAAATCCAAACTGAATTCTCACTTAGTTAAATAGGTTAACCCATAGGTGTAGAAAGTTTAAATAGGTAACCCTCTAGTTGGGTTGTATATATAATATCTAGTATAAAACTTAGTAATAAGCAAACTACTTAAATAGACAATCAAAAGTTGTACATGTGGCTAGTATATACCTTTCAAATATGTATACAGTACAAGCTATCCCAAAAGAGCAGCTTATCGTATAGTAAAGTTAACTAATAACTAAATAAAAGAAGACGGCCAAGAGGGAGTTCGACAGGGCAGCCTCTCCAAAGTCTGGTTACATGATGGTTGATAATCCACACTCTGTCGGATACATGATGGTGATGATCAACATCCTCTTACAGCATATTGTTTTATTTCATATGTGAAGTCCTTATTATACTTATTTTAAATTGTGATAATGATTGTTGTGGCTACTGTAGCAGGAAGTTTATCATCTACCATCATGTATCCAGTAGGGTGTAGATTATCAACCATCATGTAACTGGACTTTGGAGGGGCCGCCCTGTCGAACTCGCCAAGAGGTCACCTTAATATCGAAAAAAAAAAAAATCAATTTTTTAAATTTAATTGGTTGTTAAAAATAGAATTTTTTATATTTTTTGTGTAACTTATGGTGAAAATAACAATTCCTTTATTATATATCATGGCTGATACTAAATATTGGCCTATTTTGATATAAAATTTTACAATTTTTTGGAATGTATTTTGTTAATTTTTTGTAATAGTTAGACTAGAATTTAGAGTTAGAATTGAATAAAATAGTATATATGAGTTTTAATAGGTGTAATAGATCCAAATTAAGATTCCAAATTTAGCATAGATTCAGCATTAGCTATAATATTTTATAATATAGCTTTATTGTTTAATTTTATATGTATAACACAATCAATATTAATTTTACTAATATAGCATAGCCAGTATTAAACATATATATTCAAAAATCTGTACAAAGTTAGTAATATAGAACCCCTGATCTCATAATTAAAAATTTTAAAACAAATATTCGTTTTGTTCAAAATTGCTTTTTTCCTAAAAATTTGCATAATCAACTGGCTTACTTACTTGGTATCTATTATTTTTTTTTTTATATTTAGATTTATATTTGGCATTAGCTTTTTATTTGGTACTACTTATTCTTAGATTTCAACTTTATTTTATTTGATATTGCTATATCTTAACAATTTTTTTCTTAGATTTCAATTTTATTTTATTTGGTATCACTATATTTTGATAATTTTTTTTAATTTTGATTTGGCAATATTATATCTTAACAATTTTTTTTTAGCTTTGATTATTATTTATATTACTATAATTTTTTTATTTTAATTTGGCATTACTATATTATGACAATTTTTTTTTTGTGATTTGATATTACTTACAATATATTTTTTTTAATATCTACAAGTAAAAATTGATTTCTGATACTAAAATTTTGGGTTCAGAACCAATAAAATCTTAGGATCTTGTATAATAAAAACAAGTACAAAAAATAGCAAAAAAGTAAAAAATTCTAAATAGAGCCAAATTTTATTATGCTAACCAATATCTGGCTTCTAATTAAAAATGCTTAGTATTAAAATTTATATAGATTTTTTATTTTCTTATATCAGACTTATATATAATACTTGAGATACTCTAACCTAAGTATTTAGATTAGAAGGGTCTGATTTTTGCTTAATATAAGGGTATCCATTCTTTGGTACTGCTTATTTTACTGATCTTGTTCTTTAAAGGATGTGACAAAAATCAGGTGATTTTTTAAAAGGGAGGGTAAAAATTTAAAATTATATATAAAGACCTGATCAAGATATATAATAAGAGAGGAAAGGGGTAAGCCTCTGATAAAAAAAAATCAGGTGATAAATAACACTGCCTTAAATATTTACATTATTCTTTGAGGTCTTATTATTTTTTTTGATCTAGCTTTGCTTTTATCTAATATCACTTTATTTTTTAATATTGGCTTTAATTTAGCCTTTGTGTTTTTACAAATAAAATATATATTCATTAGCATAAATACCTTTGACAATATCATAGAGAAGTATATAAGTGATCTTCCCAAATCAAAGCAAAAAAAGCCTTGATAAATAATAAACTTTTGAATCAAATAAAGGCAATTCTATTAAATCTAAAAGATAATTCTCTTTATAATAAAAATTTATAATCTTGGGCCAAAAAAAATAAGTCTCAAAGAAATTATGTTTGGGATTATAGAATAGGTTTAAAAAATATCAATAACCCTGTATTAATAGTTGAAAAGTTCTATGAAGTTTTATATTAAACCCATATTGAAATAACATAGTATAGTAGTCAAAAACAAATTTGAAAGTAGTATTTCAAGTTGGTAAATATTTTACTAATTAATTAGTTGTCAACTATAGTTGCAACTAATTAATTATTCATATCACGTGACATCATCAGATGATTAGCCAATCAAACAAAAGGAATTAATACAGATCTGCCTGACCAAACAGAATTTTTTAAAATTTCTCAGAATTGTACTAGTTGAATAATTAATCGATTAGTTGTTTAAAATTTTTTCAAATCACTAATTAGAAAGTTGGCAACTAGTTGGTTTTTTAACTAACAATTTGAAATACTACTTGGAAGTCAATTCGCAAATGATAGAGTTTATTAAACAAAAAATTGTTAAACAATATGTGAATAATTGCACAACATATATAGCAAGAAAATCATCATTTCACCCTTTGGCAGCAAAACCAATTATCACAAAAATTTTTTTATTATATCTATAGTAAATATTATATTTTTAGAATTAATTTTTTTTAAATTATATTTTATTTTACAGATAGATCTAATCGACCTATTCTATATCTCAAATAGTAAGTTTAAGTATACTGTTAGCCTTCTCAAAACCGGTATGCATGGTGGACAGGTTCTGTATCAGTTTTGGAAGATTATCGGATTTGAAAAATCACATGATAAATAGTCAAAAATTAGCTAATCAAATTGCAGAATTGGTATATAAAAAATTTTTATCGAATTCAATCAGAAAAACTTCGGCCAAAGTTTTAAAAATTCAACAGTACTTAAATTATTAAAGCTATACAAAGATAATTTTTTGTTTTGTATTAAATGATATTCGAAATTTTAATCAGAGGTCGGATTTTTTTTTGTTGTTAATCTATGTAGCAAAGTTTTTAATTTCTAAGGCTTTCTTGAAAAAGTATTTTACTTGTTCAGATGATTTCAAGTTCATTAACTTTCAGTCAAATCATAAGGCATTATAAAACTATATTGAATTTAACCCTATTGGTAACTTTCAAATATAAGAATGACTTGTAAATATAATGACTATATACTAATCTGTTATCTATTTTAGAATTTAAAAATTAGTGTGTATTAATAACAAACTTTCAAAACCTTCATTCCTTCCTGAAATAATACAAATTCAATTGATAAAAATTAGTCAAAAATAGAAATACTAATTGAATAATTTATCTTTATGTTAAAGATTTTTATTAGTATGAAACTAGAAAAGACATTCCTAGATAGACCCAGAATTTACATATTTATTGCAAAACTAATTGTATGTAATTTAAGAAATTATTTGTGCATGGTGTCCAGCAAATTTGTAAACTTTTAGGTTCAATGCTAAGTTGAAACTGCTAATTAGAAGAGATAATCATTTAGAGCCCATTGTTGTTGATCAAACAAGCAAAAATAATCTACATTATGAGAAGAAGAGATAATCATTTAGAGCCCATTGTTGTTGATCAAACAAGCAAAAATGATCTACATTATAGGACAGAAACATGATTTTTAGAGCAGTGTAACTGATAATATTCAAAAAAATGATTTGAAAATTATTGTTCACTCCATATATTCTCTGAGAATGATCATCCACCTTGTGATAATATTTTGACAATCTTGCAATTTTTAGTATTCATTTAAATCAAAAGGAAGAATAATTTAATCGTTCTTAAATACGGAAAAAAATTGTTGCATATTATTTTACTGGATCTTCTTTGCGATTACTGTAGTATTAGCCATTATTATATATTATTGATGGCCAAGTGCAATTTTCACATAAACACGATTACCAAAATAGAGCTATTAGATTTTAATATGAATGATGAAAAATTAGAACTTTTTTTGTTTAAAATAGTTAACAATTTGAAGGGATTATTTAACTGTGTTAATATAATAATAACCGGTGATAATATTGAGATGGATGATACTGAAATTTGGTGTCTTGATTTGAAAATATAAGCCCTATTAAAATTTATATTTACTCTTATATCTTTTTATTATGAATTCTAACCTTAACTTCTAACTTAACTCTAAACAAATAAGTTCAAATTTCAGCATCATCAGATAATAATATGTTAAATAAATTACAAATTTTACATAAGCAACTATATTAGATTCAAATCAGATTTCATAAGGGTAACATTCCAAAATGTTTCGATATTGTACTATTTTTCTGAATTAGAATCTAGTAATTCTTGTATGTCTTTATATTTTGATTAAATAATATTAAATTTTTTTTGAATTAAATTCATTAAAATGATTAAAATAAATATCATTATTTTTATTTAAAAAAAGTTCAAGTTTTTGAAAAATTTGGGTCGGCAAGTAATGCAAAATGAAAAATTAACTTTCGTCTAATAGGCAGAACAGATTTCTTCTAAACTTAAGTAAATTTTCTTGACAACCACCCAACAAAATTTTATAAAGGTATAACAATGTATAAAATTTAAATAAAAAAATTCATATAATTCGATTAGAAAATTATCGATTATACTTCTCTCAAAGTTTAAAGAAAAATTAGCATACAAATAGAAAAGACAAATTCTTTCTAAACTTTAAGCAAAGTTTTTTGATAACTACCTAACCAAAATCAATTAATTGTTTTTTACTTTAATTCTACACATTAAAATAAAAAAAAAACATTGAATTTAGTTAGATACTTATCGAGAAAACTTCAAAATTTTAAAAAAATTTGGCTCAATTTACTGATAGATAGAACAAGTTATTTCTTTAAATAAAGTTTTCTTGACAGCTACTTGCTCAAATTCGATGATTTTTTTTTTATTTTAATTTTGTGTAAAATTAAAATAAAATAAAATTATCGAATTTAGTCAGATAGTGAGAAAATTTTGCTCAAAGTTTTTTAAAAAAATTTTAAAACATTTAATTTATTGATAGATAGAACAGATTTTTTTAAACTTTTCTTGATAACCATCAGACAAAATTTAATAAAAGGTTTTTTTATCTTAATTGTATAAAAGTGTAAAATTAAAATAAAAAAAGTTTTATAGAATTTTGCAGTTGTTATTAAGAAAACTTTGTTTAAAGTTTTTAAAAAGATTGCAAAAATTGGTTATATGTATATTGGCCGGTGATTAGTTCTGATTGGTTGAATATGCTTAGAATATCAATGAACATTATGTAATCTGTTGCGCAAATAGATACACATAATCAACCATATCGAAAACTTAAATTAATTAGCTATCGGATATCAGAAATAACAGGTTATTAGATATTATTTATGGAACCGACATGGTAGACCAAATTTTAATCATTTATAGCAGGTTATCAGTTTTGACAAGATCAGTTTTGGGAGGGCCAACAGTATATGTTATATTAGAGACTATTTTAGTAGATTCTCATAGGCCAGAGTCTTGATATTCAAAAAACTAATTGAAGTTGCATTATACCCTTTTGATCTTTTTATATAATTAAATTTTCTCTGACTATATTACAATCAGATAAGAGCAGTATCATTTATCACCTGATTATTTTTATCAGAGGCTTACCTTCCTCCTCCCTCTTAATATAAAAAAAATCAGGTTCTTATGTATAATTTTAATTTTTTTTGCCCCTCCTCCTCTAAAAAATCAACTGATTTTTGTCACATCCCTAATGAAAAGAAATTTGTAGTACAAGTCATTAAAGAATTGACTATTGTATTAACTATAATCTGATATACCTCAAATGACCAATTGATAAGTGATGTGTGTTATTTGAAGATTAGCATTTGAGGTGTGTCAGATTATATCTGACATAAGAATTGATCTGAGGCATAATATATATAATAAAAAATAAATGTATTAAAATAAATACTTAATAAAATATTATCATTTATTTTTTTGTAATAAAAAAATATTTTTATTATATTATTAATATATTTTTATTATATTTTAATTTATTTTAAAGAAATAATTTATTCATTACCCGGGTGAGTTACTCACTCCCCTTAAGTACAAAAGGGAACCCTAGTCATGTTAATATATTAGGATTAAAATTAAGATTAGGGTTAGGGTTAGCCTAAGGTAAAATTACGAGAGGAACATTTTTGCTTATATTATATGACAGGTTATTTTAATAAAATTTTGAAATATTGGCATTTTTTTAAATTTTGTTATAGAGGGGTGAGCAATATCAAATCTCACCCTGGGTGAGGAATAAATTTACTCTATTTTAAATATATTTTAATTATATTTTAAATATATTTTAAATATATAATAACCATAAAGTTAAAATTAACTTAACAGTTTTAAAAAAATATTTTTATATTTTTGCAATATATTTATAATATATTTATAATATATTTATTTTTTTTATTTATTTTTTTTTAAACTAGCCTCTTTGGGGCTAGGATTTTTTATTTAGAAATGTGAAACAAGAGGTTTATCAAAAAACTCTTATATTAGATAAGTATACTTTTGGTGTTTATTTTAAGTAGTTTGTCTATTTCTAGATTCTATACTAGATACTATACCTGTAACTAGTATTTAAAATTCAGATTCAAACTTATGTTCTCAAATGAACTAAATTTAAAATATTAATGTTCTCAAAAAATTTTAATGTTCTCATTATATAAAATATTATTTTTTTAAATAAGCTTATATTTTATTGTATAAATCTATCTTGAGTTTTTAAGTAAATTTATAGACAAGAATTTTCAGATTTTAATAGTACTTAAAATATTAAAATTGGTTAAATTAATCATGAAATATACTATTGCAACTATAAATCTTTTCTTGCAAATATATATATAGAAAAACTAATAGTTATAAAATTAAAATATATATATTTTATTATCTACTAGATCAATTTTAGTATTAAAAATACTAGTGAAATCAGAAAGTTTCTGTCTATAACTTTATTTAAAAGTTTAATCCAAATTATTATAGTAGTAAAAAAGTTATAATAGTTTAATTATTTAATAGTAATAATATTTTGAGAACATTTTATATATCCAAAATATTCTCAAATAAAAGAACTTTATTTTAAGTCTTAATATTCTTAAAAAAATTTTAGTGTTCTCATGAAATCATGAGAACATCAAATTTTAAATACTGCCTGTAACCCAACTATGGATATAATCTATTTAAACTCTCTGTAATGTATTTCTACCTGTATTAACCTGTATTACCAGGACATCTTCGATATAATTGTTAGTTAAGAAGTTTTGGATATATACTATACCTTTAGAACTAATTTATCCTCGAGGTATCATTTGCTAGAGCTTTCTATATTCACAATCCAGCTAACCTAAGCTTCAGTTAATATGTATAGGCTGAAGCCACCACTTTTGCTCAGTTTCTATAATAGAAGTGTTTCTAGCTTTCTTACCAGTTTTTTTGTAATATTTTAACTAACTATAGTCTGATCGCTGCTACACAACCTACTTCTGCCCTTATAGAGTTTACTCAAACCTTAGTACTCTCTTTCAAATTTACCTAATATTTTTTTTTGATACTGCTCTAGTTAATCTCTTCAAACTACCATTCCAGATAACCTAGAAGGAACACCAGTCCCTTGGTATCTGCTTGCAGATCCTTTTTCTTTAGTTGATATTCTGGCAGCCTAGTTAGTAGAGTATCTTTGCTAGATACCCAGTTCTTGTTCAGTTGTATTAATCTTGGTATACTATAGATTCTCGAAAATATGCTACCATTTTTTGGACAATTTTAAGCTCAAAAAATCAGAAGTAGCTTATTTTTGGGTAAAAGCAGATTTTGCTTGATTATAAAAAATTTACTAAGCATATCAACAAATATGAATTTTAAAGAAATTTTAAAAAATTCGTCAAATGTAACATACAAAAAACTATTAATAAAAGGTTATCCAATTTGGATGAAACTTTTAATATATATATATTTTGATCTTCTGAATAGTTTTTACTTAATAAGCTATGTCAATTTACTTAGTAAAATTTTGACTTTACTATAGAGTAACTACTAATGATCATATAAGTAGCTTATTTTCAGGTAATAGAAGTTTTTACATTTTTCTTCTAAAAAAAGAAGGTAGCTTATTTTCGAAGTAGCTTATTTTCAGGAATATATAGTATCCTATTTCAGTAATATCATTAAAGATCTGTGCTATCTCTCTATTCAGAACTTGCCAAGCAAGCACCCTACTACCGTATCAGCCTTGTAGCTTTCTACGATACTGGTACATACCCTGTATAACTTTTTATTACACAAATATCTAGGATCTTCTGGTTCTGATGAATTGGTATAACCACAGTTACAGGGTCTTAAGTTTTTTTAGCCACGATGATAGTTGCCGAATCCATTTTTCTAAATTCAATTTTATTTTTAGTAGGAATTGAACTTGTACTCAACTGCTTAGAAGTGCGACAACTTTACTACTTTACTAAGTTGTTACACCCTTTTTATAATATTTTTATAATATTTCTATATATTTAAACTATATAATATTTTTGCTATATAATAAATATATTTAGCAAAATCTGAAGTTTTTGCAAAGTAATATATATACTCTACCCAATATTAAGGACAGAACTAGATTCTTTAATAGTTAGACTTCTCAAATTGAGGAAAAAAAGATCAATATACTAGCTGGTAATTTTTTTTTTTTTTAAACACATCTAAGTGTACTTTATTTATTTATTTTATAAAATTAATATACATATTTACATATTGAGATTAATATATTTAAGAATGTTGTTAGTTTTTTCTGATTTAGAAAGAACTTTTTTGTTGAGAAGCTTTTGCAGAAGTTTGATTTCATGTTTAATTCTTATGATTATAATATTAGCTATCACCTCTTGAGAAATTACATTATCACCCCATCTGGCTCGAGTATACCAACACCAAATTTTATAGATAGCTGTAATATGTAGCCAAATAGCTACTTTTCTCTTCTTGGTATTTACAATGTTGGTCACTTGAGTAATATCTTCAAGAGTTCTGGAGATGGCATCTCCATCTGTATTGTTTAGTGCTTGTAAGTTGCTTCTCAAATTACTTTGCTTAGTGAGCATTTAAGAGCAAAGTGCTCTATTGTTTGAGTAATATAGGGCAGTTAAGACAATTCCTAAATTGGTTTGATTAATATAAACAAGTCTGTATCCAAAAGGAAAGGCTTTGTGCATTAGTTTCCAAAATATATCTTTCTTTTTGTTTAGTAACCACTTTGTCTTTATCTATTTGTATGGAGAGGAATTCTTCCTTGAAGAATTAGTGGTAGCTGAACTTGGTAGGGTGTGAAAGCTTTTAGAATTCTTTTTATAGTAAATAGTTTACTAGTAATATCATTTATTTTAATCTGATCTAATAACCAAGACTATGTGTGGTTAGTTAAGACTTTTTCTTTAAATCTTCTCTATACTGTGATGTAAGACTTCCAGCTATCTGACCAACTCTTGGTTCTGTATAGGGTTTGAGACAGAGCTATAATAGCTGAGATCTTTCTTTTATTATAAAGTTTTGTACTAATAGATTTCCTTTCGGTAGTAGCCCAGAAAATGTTATATGTAAGAAGCTTAAACAATATAGAAAGAAGTTTAGCATCAAGCATGTCTTTGAGAATTGGAGCTGATAGCCCTCCTTGTTCATAATTACACTAAAATATTAAGTATTGTAATAGTATTCGTAAATTGCTTTTAATCCAGCCTTTGATAAGAGAGTTGATTTCATTAAGTTGTTTCCTAGTTAGAAGTAGGAGATAGGCTAAATATCATATCTTTGAGATAAGTAGCATTTTAGTTGCAAGAATCTTTTCTTTAAAGAAAAAATTTCTTTAAAATAGGTCTTGTATTTTGTTTTTTATTTTTTTAATTGTATTACTTCAAAAAGCTTTATTTAAGTTCTCTTTAATGTCAACTGTAAAGCCTAAAATTGTAATATTGCTTTGAGTATCAACTAATAGATTGAATTTGATTTGGTCTGGTAGTTCCACTCTGTTGGTATTTGCTATAAGAGAGATAAGAGTAGATTTGGATTTGTTGACTAGTACATTTGAAACTCACTTGTATAGTGATAAGATTTCTTGTAGTTTGTTTTAATCTGAGACCTGGCCAATACTAATTGAGAGATTATCAGCATAAGCTGCGATTTTGAATTCTGAATTGTTTACTTGAATGCTTTTAATTTTCTGATTAATTGCTTGAATTAAAGGGTTAATAGCTAATATATATAGAAGTGGAGAGAGAGGGTTCTCTTGTCTGACTCCTCTTTCTACTCTAAAAGTCTCTAAGATTGCATCTGTGTCTACTATATGGGCTTTTTGAGTAGCCAGTAAAGAGCTGATAATATTAGTAAACTTGTGACTAAAGTTTATTCTTTCTAGAACAAGCTTTAGGAACTCATGATTTACTCTATCAAAAGCCTTTTGTTGGTCTAGTTAAAAGAGCCAATGCTGTGCTAATTGATCTTCTTGGTTTCTTAATTGGTGATTTGCTAGTCACCTGGTGCATGATCATAGTATAACATAACACAGATCACTATATAAATCACATATACTCCAAATGTGGTGTTTACCTAAGGAAAACTTTTTTTATGCTAAGTTAATTGCTCTTGTATATTAAGTAAAACTTGTAAAGCTCATCAAGGTGCATCTAATGGTAGTAAGAATATCAAAAACGGTCTAGTAGTTGTCAAGATATCGCTAAAAACAATCAGCCGACTATGTAAAATTTCTATGTAAACAATAGTTTGTTTATATAAAATTTTACATGATTAGCCAATTATTTTTTAGCTATATCTTGACAACTACTAGACCGTTTTTGATGTTCTTACCACTATTAGATGCGCTTTGATAAGCTCTACAAGTTCACTTAATATACAAGAGCAATTAACTTAGTACAAAAAAAGTTTTTCTTAGATGAACGTCACATTTGAGATATATATGATTTTTATAGTGATCTGCATCATATTACACTATGATCATGCACCAGGTGACTAGCGAATCACCAATTAAAGTAGTGATAATATCTAGAGCAGTATCGATGATCGATCTTTTTGCAATAAATGCTTGTTGTATAGAACTGATAATCTTATCATATATAGGGTTTATTCTATTTGCTAAGATTTTTATGAAGATTTTTGTATTTGAATTTACTAGAAAGATGGGTCTCCAGTTATTTAAATTAGATAAGTCATCAGCTTTTTTAAAAATGAAGGTGATGAGGCTTTTGCTCCATGAGTTTGGAATTGTTCTAGTAGCTATCATGTTGTTAAAAACTTTAGCAAGAATTAGAAGAATAACTTTCTTGATATCCTTGTAGAATTCATAAATTAAACCATCTGAGCCAGGGGTCTTATTGTTAGGCAGCTTACTAATGACAAGACTGATCTCTTCTTCAGTGATAAAACTGACTAGCTAAAGATTTGTTCAGAAGAGACTTGTTTTAGATTGGTTGTAATCTGAAGTACTGCTTCTTTATCAATGTTTTCACTCTTATATAAAATTTGATAAAAGTCTTTAATATAGCTTATTGTTTGTTTTTGTATAAGCTCGTTACCAGTATCTGGGTCTCTAATTTTGCTACTGCAGCTAGATATATTTCTGGATTTGTATAAAGCAAAAAAGTATTTAGTTGACTTCTCTCTCTCTTTTATCCATTTAGCTTTTGAGCACAAATGCTATTTATCAGATAGTAGTTGTAGTTTTTCCTGTAGTTTAAGATCTAACTCTTCTGATACCAATTTAAGTTCTTCTAGGTTAGGATTCTTGGCAATTTTGTTATTAATATTATTAAGCCTTTTTTGAAATCTCTGTATATTGCTTTTTGGAGATGAGAGAGACTTGGTTGCTTTAACAAAAGATTGAATTTTATATTTGTACAGATCCTATTCTAGAGGGTCCTAGAAGCTTTGAAGTTTTTTGATAATATCATCCTTAAGTTCAGAATTATTTCAGTATTTTCTATCAAACTTCTAAGAGATTCTCTGGTAATGCTTTGGTTTTAGATTATGTATACTTTCTACTAGTAAATAATCAAAGTTTTTGAATTGAGTAAGTGTATTAGTACAGATATGGCTATAGCTAGCTTTAATAAAAATATAGTCAAGTCTAGTTACTATTTTTGGTTGCCAGAAGTTGTTTGATAGAAGGTAAGAAAAGAGACTTCTTTAGAAAATAGTGCTGTATCTGTATAATCAGCTATTAGTTCTTTCAATAAATCTCTAGAGCGATCATTCTGAGAGGTGGCTTGACTAATTCTGTTTTTTTTTGATCTTAAGTTTGTATTAAAGTTACTTGCTATTATGCAGATACAGTTAATATCTAAGTTTAGTACCTAATTGTTGAAGAAGTTAATTCTTTCCTCGATATTAGGTGGTATATAGACGTTTGTAATAAGAAAAGACTGTTGTTTGATTGTAGTTTTGACCAAAACAACTCAGTCATTATGAAAGATCTTGATGTTGGTAAGTTTAGTATTTTTTTTTGCTACAAGGATTGCTATTGTGAAAGACCAAAGTGAGTTATAGCTCCATTGTTAAGAAAGGAATCTTCTAGTATTTGAGTCTTTTAGATTTGTTTCTTAAATCATTATAATATCTAAATTGTATGACTTTAAAAGTGTAAGTGTTTTTGTGCTTTGGATCTGCTATTCAAACTCTTAACATTAAGTATAGTGATTTTAATCATTAGAGTTATCAAAGAAAAGGCTACACTAAAGATACATATCTTTAGTATTGATTCTTGTATAGTGGGTGATTCTGGTAAGAGCTACCTGCTTTTCTATATAGTTCATCTGATCGAGTATAAGATTTCTTTTTGCCTTTTGCTGATAAAAAGTGAGTTGTCATTAGTTATATTAGTAGTATTGGGGGCTACTAGATCATTTTGAGGTTCTATTTCTATTTAAGATTGAGTGTCCGAGAAGCTAATAGTAGATGCAGAATCTGCTACTGTTTTTTCTGTTAAGCTAGAAGTCGTAGAGTTGTTAAAGTTTGTTTCTATTGTAGTATCTGGTAGACCATCTTCCAAAGGTGTTGCAGAAGATTCTGTAGTTTGGTTGTTGTCTAAAGTTTTTTGATTGATATATAGATTGTTTTAACTAAAAATGATTTCTGGAAAATTGGAGACTATAGACTTAGTATTCTCTCTTTATTATTTGGCCTCTTTTAAGAGTCTTCTTGTCTCTATTGAAACCTTTAGCTTTTCACAATCTCTTTTAATATGACCTTCTTTGTTACAATAAAAGCAGACTTTAGGAGCTTCCTTCTATTCTGTAAAAATTCTATAGTTGTTAATATAGATGCTTTTTGGTATTCATGATGCTAGCTCTGGGTCGTCTGTAGTTTTAATAGTAATTAGCCATTGATCAGTACAGATCGAGATATCTTTGAAAAGGAGAGGTTTAATTGAAGCGATTTGTCTAACATCTTAGAAGGCTAGTAAGATACTGTCACTAATATGATTAATATGATTGGTGTTTCCTATTGGGGTGTTTTTAAGCTTAACAGTAAGAAAGAAACAATTGAGATTGATAGGAATATAGCCAAAGAAGGATTGTTTAAACAGTAAGATTCCCTTAGCTACGTAATATTAAACCTTCTCTTTATCATTCAATATAATTTCTAGAAAAGATTTTTTTTCTCTAGATATATGTGTTTTTGCCACAATTAAGTTTTCGCCTAAAGAGGCCACTAAGGCTGCAATTATATTATTTGTAGCAATGTTGCTTAGGTTTTGTATATTAAAAATAAGTGTATTTTCATTTTTAGAATAAATTTGTTGTCTAGAAGTAAATCTGATATATGTAGCTTTTCCTTCTTTGAGCTTAGCAAAGAGATTGAACTACTGTTTTAGCTTTGAATCTGCATTATAGATTCTTCTAGAATTGCCTAGTTTAGAGATATTTGTGTTCTCGTAAGTTGAAGTCACTGATTGGTTGTTGCTTAACATATGTAATTTGTCTTGTTTTTTGTTTACTTCTGATATATGGTTTATGTGTTTTTGTTTATTGTTTACATTATTTGTTGTATTTATATAGTTTGTTGTACTAGGAGTATTAGCACATACTTCTTGTTGATTATAGAAATTTTCGTTCTTGTTATTTTTTGTATTTGCTTGTTCTGGTTAGCCCAGTTTGTGTTAAGCTTATTGAGATTCATGTCTAAAGATATATTTGCTTCTGGCTTGAAGCTACTATTGCTGTTGTTATTGTCATTATCTGGTTTTGCAGTAATTTTTTTATTTTCTTTAACTTTTATAAAGTCGAAAATTTTGGCATTGTTTGAGAAAAGCTTGGCTTTTTTGTTGTTTGGTTGTCTACTCATATCTAGAATAATAAGTTCATGCTTTCTGAACTCCAAGGTCCTTGTCTCGTTGGGAGAATCAAAGATAAAAAAAGAGTTTTTTAGCAAAATTTTGATTTCTAGTAAATTTCCAGAAGTGAACCAGAAAGAGTTTTTTTTAGCTAGTAATTTTAATACAAATCTAGACCCACAAAAGAACCGAATAAGTCAAGTCTCAATAACAAATAACTCTACAAGAAAGTTTCTTAAAAAACTCATATTAGAGTATATAGACTTAGCCACAATTGTAACAGAAAAAGATCTATTTCTTATCTACTATTAAAATATCCAAGAGGCTATAAAATAGCTACAAGGCTTAATTATATTTTCATAGATACTAATAATAGTCAATATCTGAACAATTTACTTCTTAAAGAAGAATTAATAGAAAAACTAACAATTTCTCAAAATAGAACTTATATAAATATATATATATACAAGCTTCAAAAAAAGCTAGCAGCAATAGATAACAGAATAATTCTCAAAAAACATGGTAGCCATAAAAGATAGTCTAGATACTCAGCTACAGAAAATCAAAGTAGATTAAGAAAAGAGAAAAATGTACTAAATTTTTCTTCTTATTATACAAGTCAAGAAATAAGACATTAATACAAGATAGAATTCCAATCTTTAATAGTAGTATGAACTAAAGTTCAGCCAGCAAACTGCAATAAATTAAAAACATTTACCAAAAATCTACAAACAGAAAAAGTTAACAAAGAAGCAGTAAATTTCTTTGTTTAAAATCTTCATCAAATCACAAAAGCTTAAAATCTAGAGCTAGCAAATGAAATTAAAAAGTAGAAAGTTAGCAATATTATTAGCCAACTTCTGAATAACAAGGCTTTAGAATCAGATAAACTTATATACAAGTTTTATAAAAAAAATAAAAGAAGTAATCCTAATATTTACAAAGCTTTTTAATTTTTGTCTAGAAACAGGCTCAATATCTAAATCTTAGACCAAAAGTATTATTATATTAATTTTTAAGAAATCAGATACTAGAGAATATCAACAATTAGAAACTTATCTCACTTACTGATTGTGATATAAAGATCTTTATGAAAATTTTAGATAATAGAGTTAATGCTATATATCAGACAATAATTAGCTTCTCACAACAAGTTTTTATAAGAACCAAAATGATCTATCTCTTCTATATTGAATTGTTGTTTTAAATTAACACAAAGCCTTCAATAGGATAAACTATAATTTTATCCTAGAAGTATTACTAAAAAAATAAACCTTTACACAAAGTTTATCAATATTATTAGCTCTCTTTTTAGCTTCTAAACAGTATACATCACAGATTTAACTTTATCTCAAAGTCTATAAGAGTAGAAAGAAGAGTCTGGCAGAGCAATCCTTTGTCTCTATTACTATATATACTAGCCCTTAATCTACTAATTTTTAAAATTCAAAAAGAAATCAGTAGGGTTCAAGTTATTAGTTACTCTTGGATTGAAGAATATTTTTATTTACAAAAATATGAAATGGCTACAAACTCTATAACAGATACTGCACAAACAACTAATTTGTTGAATCAAGATTTTTTTAAAGTATGAAGTAAATACCAAAGAAGCAGCCAAAAAGCACTTTTGAAAAGACTTTACCCAAAATATCAATAATAAAATCAAGAGGATTATAGCCAGAAATCTCTTTTTTAAAGGAAACATTTTGATAGCAAAAGATTAACAACCTCATTTTATAATAGATTAAGGACAAATTTAAGTTATTACTTAATGTTTAACTAGATTACAATAAAAAAAGCTAAATACTCTAGTTTTTAAGAATATTCTTGACTCTAGACTAATATTGATCTGGATTAAACTAGTACTATAAAATCTCGAAATAGTGAGCATAGGCATTATTTCAAAAATCATACACTCTAAAAATAGCATATATAGATTCA
>CAJVQC010000028.1:0-21005 GCA_910592285.1 Racocetra persica | reverse complement strand
GCTGCAATTGCTGTTGTTAAAGAAACAGCTTCTCCCGATAAACATAAAGACATTGTATCTAAACAAAAAGACGATGGCAGCATTGAACTTGATGATACAATATGTAAGGAATTGATTGCTACTAAGGAAGAAATTATTGATACGATTAAAGAGAAAATTACTCATCCGAAACTCCAATTACCCGATCTTTCATCAAGTCTTGCAACCGCAGTTAACCTTTCATATCTGGAAAATGCAGCGTCAAAATATAAAGGTGATTGGGTAGATAAATATAATAAAGCTCGTGACTATCTTTCCAAACAAATTGGTGATGCCGATGCTGAAAAAGAATTATTAGATTGTGCTGATGAGTTTGTAGTTGAAAAAACTACATATAAAGTGATTGACGAAAAGAAACGAGATGTAATTGATCTTAAGAAAGATGAAATACCGAAAGAAGAAAAATCTAAAGCTAAAGTTAAAAGCTTTATTGGTACTCTTTATGATGGTGCTGCTAAACTTGAAGATCAAATTGAAAAAGCCCTTGGGTTTGATCAAGATAAAGATAAACTTGATGATTATGAGAAAGCGGAAGCACTCATAGTCGTTGAGGAAGCAGCCTCCCCCGAAAAATGCAAAGAAATCGTCGCTGATCAAAAAGATGATGGCTGTATTGAATTAAAAGATACTGTTTGTGACGAACTAGATGCACCTAAAGAAGAAATTATTAAGACAATTCAAAAGAACATTACTAATCCGAAACTCAAATTACCCGAGTCAAGTCTTGCAACTGCTATTAATCTTTCATACCTTAAGAAAGCTGCACCTAAACACGAAGGTGTATGGAAAGACAAAGCTGACAAAGCTCGTAAATATCTCTCGGACCAAATAGGAGATAAAGATGCAGAAAAAGAACTTGAAGAATGTGCGGATAATTATGTAGTTGATAATTGCGTTAAGAAGGTGATTAAAAATAAAAAGAGAAATGCTGTCGTTACGGTGCAGGAGTCTGCCACACCAGAAAAATGTGATGACATAGTATCTGATCAAAAGGATGACGGATCTATTGAAGTTAGTGAGACAATTTGTAAAGAAATAGACGTTCTAGTTACAGATGTAGTACCTGAAGTGAAAGAATGTACAGAAAATCCAAAGCTTAAATCTCCAGAATCAGAACCATGGTGGAAGACAGGACTTGCCACTAGCTACCTTAATATCGCCGCACCACATCATAAAAACCAATGGGAAGATAAATCTAAAAAAGCTAATGAATTTCTTTCCAAACAAATTGGAGATGCTGATGCTGAAAAAGAATTAAAAGATTGCACTGATAAATATGTCGTTGATAATATTGCTAAAAAAGTTGAAAAAGATCATAAGAGAACAGCTGCAATTGTTGTTATTCAAGAAAGAGCTTCTCCCGATAAACATAAGGAAATTGTGTCTAATCAAAAAGAAGATGGCAGCATTAAACTAGATAACTCAGTATGCAAGGAGTTAGATACTCCTAAAGAAGAAATTATCAAGACCGTTAGAAAGAATCTTACTAATAAGAAACTTCAGTCACCCGAATTTTCATCGAGTCTTGAAACTGCTATTAATCTTTCATATCTGAAAAATGCTGCGCCTAAATATAAAGGTGATTGGGTAGACAAATATAATAAAGCTCGTGAATATCTTTCTAAACAAATTGGAGATGCTGATGCTGAAAAAGAATTGTTGGAATGTGCCGATAAGTATGTAGTAGATAAAGCAGCGGATAAAGTGATTAAGGAACATAAAAAAGATGTAATTGATCTTAAGAAAGGTGAAAAACCTAAGGATACATCCTTTTTCAGCTCTATTTATGAATCGGCTGCTAAACTTGGAGAAAATATTGAAAAAGCCCTTGGATATGATAGAAGTAAACCTAAAGACTATGAGAAAGCGGAAGCAATTACTATTGTTCAGGACTCGGCCTCTCCTGAAAAATGCAAAGAAATCGTCGCGGATCAAAAAGAAGATGGAAGCATTGAATTAAGTGATACAGTTTGTGACGAACTAGATGCTCCTAAAGAAGAAGTTATTAAGACAATTAAAAAGAACATTACGAATAAGAAGCTTCAATCACCCGAATTCTCATCAAGTCTTGCAACTGCAGTTAATCTTTCATACCTTAAGAAAGCTGCATCTAAGCATGAGGGTGAATGGAAAGATAAATATAATAAAGCCCGTGAATATCTCTCAAAACAAATAGGAGATAAAGATGCCGAAAAGGAACTTGAAGAATGCGCGGATAATTATGTAGTTGATAATTGTATTAAGAAGGTGATTAAAAATAAAAGGAGAAATTCAGTTCGTAAGGCGCAAGAATCTGCCACACCAGAAAAATGCGATGACATAGTGTCTAGTCAAAAGGATGACGGATCTATTGAAGTTAGTGAGACAATTTGTAAAGAATTAGACGTTCCAGTTACCGTTGTAGTATCTGAAGTGAAAAAATGTACACAAAATCCGAAGCTTAGATCTCCAGAATCAGAATCATGGTGGAAGACAGCACTTGCAGTTAGCTACTTTGATGTCGCTGCACCAAAACATAAAAAGCCATTGGAAGATAAATATAATAAAGCTCGTGAATACCTTTCTAAACAGATTGGAGATGAGGATGCTGCAAAAGAATTATTAGATTGCACAGACCAATATATAGTTGATAACATTACTAAAAAGGTTGAGAAAGATCTTAAAAAAGAAGCTGCAATTGCTATAGTTCAAGAATCAGCTTCTCCCGATAAACATAAAGAAATTGTATCTCAACAAAAAGACGATGGCAGCATTGAAATTGATGATTCAATATGTAAGGAATTGCATGCTCCTAAAGATGAAATTATCGATACAATTAAAGAGAAAGTTACTAATCCAAAACTCAAATTACCTGAGCATAAATCAAGTCTTGCAACTGCAATTAACCTTTCATATCTGAAAAATGCAGCGCCTAAATATAAAGATGACTGGGAAGACAAATATAATAAAGCCCGTGAATATCTCTCAAAACAAATAGGAGATAAAGATGCCGAAAAAGAACTTGAAGAATGTGCTGATGAATATGTAATTGATAAAACTACAGTTAAAGTAATTGAGGAAAAGAAACAAGAAATAATTGATCAAAATAAAGATGAAATACCGAAAGTAGAAGAACCTAAAGCTAAAGCTAAAAGCTTTATCGCTGCAATCTATGACGGTGCTGTTAAACTTGAAGATCAAATTGAAAAAACCCTTGGGTTTAATCAAGATAAAGATAAACTTGATGATCATGAGAAAGCGGAAGCACTCATAGTTATTGAGGAAGCAGCCTCTCCTGAGAAATGCAAAGAAATCGTTGCGGATCAAAAAGATGATGGTTGTATTGAATTAAAAGATACTGTTTGTGACGAACTAGATGCACCCAAAGAAGAAATTGTTAAGACAATTCAACCAAAGCTTCAACATAAGAAGCTTCAACAATTACCCAATCTTCCATCAATTCTTGAAACTGCTATTAATCTTTCATACCTTAAGAAAGCTGCTCCTAAACATGAAGGTGTATGGAAAGACAAAGCTGACAAAGCTCATGAATATATCTCAGACCAAATAAAAGATAAAGATGCAGAAAAAGAACTTGAAGAATGTGCGGATAATTATGTAGTTGATAATTGCGTTAAGAAGGTGATTAAAGATAAAAAGAGAAATGCTGTCGTTACGGTGCAGGAGTCTGCCACACCAGAAAAATGCGATGATATAGTATCTAATCAAAAGGACGACGGATCCTTTGAAGTTAGTGAGACAATCTGTAAAGAAATAGACATTCCAGCTACCAAAGTAGTAAATGATGTAAAAAAATGTTCACAAAATCCAAAGCTTAGATCACCAGAATCCGAACCATGGTGGAAGACAGGACTTGCTACTAGCTACCTTAATATTGCCGCACCACATCATAAAAAACAATGGGAAGATAAATCTAAGAAAGCTCAAGAATATCTCGCTAAAGAAATTAAAAATCCTGATGCTGAAAAAGAATTAATAGATTGCACTGATAAATATGTCGTTGATAACCTTACTAAAAAGGTTGAAAAAGATCATAAGAAAGATGCTGCAATTGCTGTTGTTAAAGAAACAGCTTCTCCCGATAAACATAAAGACATTGTATCTAAACAAAAAGACGATGGCAGCATTGAACTTGATGATACAATATGTAAGGAATTGCTTGCTCCTAAGGAAGAAATTATTGATACGATTAAAGAGAAAGTTACTAATCCAAAACTCAAATTACCTGAGCATAAATCAAGTCTTGCAACTGCAGTTAACCTTTCATATCTGAAAAATGCAGCGTCTAAATATAAAGGTGATTGGGTAGATAAATATAATAAGGCTCGTGACTATCTTTCTAAACAAATTGGTGATGCCGATGCTGAAAAAGAATTAATAGATTGTGCTGATGAGTTTGTAGTTGAAAAAACTACATATAAAGTGATTGACGAAAAGAAACGAGATGTAATTGATCTCATGAAAGATGAAATACCTAAAGTAGAAGAACCTAAAGCTAAAGCTAAAAGCTTTATCGGTGCTATCTATGACAATGCTGTTAAACTTGAAGATCAAATTGAAAAAGCTCTTGGGTTTGATAAAGATAAAGATAAACCTGATGATCATGAGAAAGCGGAAGCACTCATAGTCGTTGAGGAAGCAGCCTCTCCTGAGAAATGCAAAGAAGTCGTCGCGGATCAAAAAGATGATGGTTGTATTGAATTAAAAGATACAGTTTGTGATGAATTGGATGCACCCAAAGAAGAAATCATTAAGACAATTCAACCAAAGCTTCAACATAAGAAGCTTCAACAATTACCCAATCTTCCATCAATTCTTGAAACTGCTATTAATCTTTCATACCTTAAGAAAGCTGCTCCTAAACATGAAGGTGTATGGAAAGACAAAGCTGACAAAGCACGTAAATATCTCTCAGACCAAATAGCAGATAAAGATGCAGAAAAAGAACTTGAAGACTGTGCGGATAATTATGTAGTTGATAATTGCGTTAAGAAGGTGATTAAAGATAAAAAGAGAAATGCAGTCGAAACGGTGCAGGAGTCTACCACACCAGAAAAATGCGATGACATAGTATCTAATCAAAAGGACGACGGATCCTTTGAAGTTAGTGAGACAATTTGTAAAGAAATAGACGTTCCAGTTACCAAAGTAGTAAATGATGTAAAAAAATGTTCACAAAATCCAAAGCTTAGATCACCAGAGTCAGAACCATGGTGGAAGACAGGACTTGCTACTAGCTACCTTAATATTGCCGCACCACATCATAAAAAACAATGGGAAGATAAATCTAAGAAAGCTCAAGAATATCTCGCTAAAGAAATTAAAAATCCTGATGCTGAAAAAGAATTAATAGATTGCACTGATAAATATGTCGTTGATAACCTTACTAAAAAGGTTGAAAAAGATCATAAGAAAGATGCTGCAATTGCTGTTGTTAAAGAAACAGCTTCTCCCGATAAACATGAAGAAATTGTATCTAAACAAAAAGACGATGGTAGCATTGAGCTTGATGACTCAATATGTAAGGAATTGCATGCTCATAAAGAAGAAATTATTGATACAGTTAAAGAGAAAGTTACTAATCCAAAACTCAAATTACCTGAGCATAAATCAAGTCTCGCAACTGCAGTTAACCTTTCATATCTAAAAAATGCAGCGTCTAAATATAAAGGTGATTGGGTAGATAAATATAATAAAGCCCGTGACTATCTTTCTAAACAAATTGGTGATGCCGATGCTGAAAAAGAATTATTGGATTGTGCTGATGAGTTTGTAGTTGAGAAAACTACATATAAAGTGATTGACGAAAAGAAACGAGATGTAATTGATCTTAAGAAAGATGAAATACCAAAAGTAGAAGAACCTAAAGCTAAAGTTAAAAGCTTTATCGCTGCTATCTATGACGATGCTGTTAAACTTGAAGATCAAATTGAAAAAACCCTTGGGTTTAATCAAGATAAAGATAAACTTGATGATCATGAGAAAGCGGAAGCACTCATAGTTGTTGAGGAAGCAGCCTCTCCTGAGAAATGTAAAGAAATCGTCGCGGATCAAAAAGATGATGGTTGTATTGAATTAAAAGATACTGTTTGTAACGAACTGGATGCACCTAAAGAAGAAATTATTAAGACAATTCAACCAAAGCTTAAAAATCAGAAGCTTCAATTACCCAATCTTCCATCAATTCTTGAAACTGCCATTAATCTTTCATACCTTAAGAAAGCTGCACCTAAACATAAAGATAAATGGGAAGACAAAGCTGACAAAGCTCGTAAATATCTCTCTGACCAAATAGGAGATAAAGATGCAGAAAAAGAACTTGAAGAATGTGCGGATAATTATGTAGTTGATAATTGCATTAAAAAGGTAATTAAAGATAAAAAGAGAAATGCAGTCGTTACGGTGCAGGAATCTACCACACCAGAAAAATGCAATGAAATAGTGTCTGATCAAAAGGATGACGGATCCTTTGAAGTTAGCGAGACAATTTGTAAAGAAATAGACATTCCAGCTATCAAAGTAGTAAATGATGTAAAAAAATGTTCACAAAATCCAAAACTTAGATCACCAGAATCAGAACCATGGTGGAAGACAGGACTTGCCACTAGCTACCTTAATATCGCCGCACCAAATCATAAAAACCAATGGGAAGATAAACATGATAAAGCTCGTAAATACCTTTCTGAACAAATCAACGATGCAGAACTTGAAAAAGAAATATTAGATTGCACTGATAAATATGTCGTTGATAACATTACTAAAAAGGTTGAAAAAGATCATAAGAAAGATGCTGCAATTGCTGTTGTTAAAGAAACAGCTTCTCCCGATAAACATAAAGACATTGTATCTAAACAAAAAGACGATGGTAGCATTGAACTTGATGATGAAATATGTAAGGAATTGCATGCTCCTAAAGATGAAATTATTGATACAGTTAAAGAGAAAGTTACTAATCCAAAACTTAAATTACCTGAGCATAAATCAAGTCTCGCAACTGCAGTTAACCTTTCATATCTAAAAAATGCAGCGTCTAAATATAAAGGTGATTGGGTAGATAAATATAATAAAGCTCGTGACTATCTTTCTAACAAAATTGGTGATGCCGCTGCTGAAAAAGAATTATTAGATTGTGCTGATGAGTTTGTAGTTGAAAAAACTACATATAAAGTGATTGACGAAAAGAAACGAGATGTAATTGATCTTAAGAAAGATGAAATACCGAAAGAAGAACCTAAAGCTAAAGCTAAAAGCTTTTTCGGTATTATCTATGACAATGCTGTTAAACTTGAAGATCAAGTTGAAAAAGCCCTTGGATTTGATAAAGATAAACTTGATGATCATGAGAAAGCGGAAGCACTCATAATCGTTGAGGAAGCAGCCTCTCCTGAGAAATGCAAAGAAATCGTCGCGGATCAAAAAGATGATGGTTGTATTGAATTAAAAGATACAGTTTGTGATGAATTGGATGCACCCAAAGAAGAAATTATTAAGACAATTCAACCAAGGATTCAAGATAAGAAGCTTCAACAATTACCCAATCTTCCATCAATTCTTGAAACAGCTATTAATCTTTCATACCTTAAGAAAGCTGCACCTAAACATGAAGGTGTATGGAAAGGCAAAGCTGACAAAGCTCGTGAATATCTCTCAGACCAAATAAAAGATAAACATGCCGAAAAAGAACTTGAAGAATGTGCGGATAATTATGTAGTTGATAATTGCGTTAAGAAGGTGATTAAAGATAAAAAGAGAAATGCAGTCGTTACGGTGCAGGAGTCTATTACACCAGAAAAATGTGATGACATTGTATCTAATCAAAAGGAAGACGGGTCTATTGAAGTTATTGAGACAATTTGTAAAGAAATAGACGTTCCAGCTACTAAAGTAGTAACTGAAGTGAAAAAAGGTACACAAAATAAGAAACTTAGATCACCCGAATCAGAACCATGGTGGAAGACAGCACTTTCTCTTAGCTACCTTAATATCGCCGCACCACAGCATAAAAAACAATGGGAAGATAAACATGATAAAGCTCGTAAATACCTTTCTGAACAAATTGGAGATGATGATGCTGCAAAAGAATTATTAGACTGCACTGATAAATACGTCGTTGATAATATTGCTAAAAAGGTTGAAAAAGATCATAAGAAAGATGTTGCAATTGTTGTTGTTCAAGAATCAGCTTCTCCTGATAAACATAAAGACATTGTATCTAAACAAAAAGACGATGGTAGCATTGAACTTGATGATGAAATATGTAAGGAATTGCATGCTCCTAAAGATGAAATTATTGATACAGTTAAAGAGAAAGTTACTAATCCAAAACTTAAATTACCTGAGCATAAATCAAGTCTCGCAACTGCAGTTAACCTTTCATATCTAAAAAATGCAGCGTCTAAATATAAAGGTGATTGGGTAGATAAATATAATAAAGCTCGTGACTATCTTTCTAAACAAATTGGTGATGTCGATGCTGAAAAAGAATTATTAGATTGTGCTGATGAGTTTGTAGTTGAGAAAACTACAGTTAAAGTGATTGACGAAAAGAAACGAGATGTAATTGATCTCAAGAAAGATGAAATACCGAAAGAAGAAAAACCTAAAGCTAAAGCTAAAAGCTTTATCGGTACTATCTATGACAATGCTGTTAAACTTGAAGATCAAATTGAAAAAGCCCTTGGATTTGATAAAGATAAAAAACCTGATGATCATGAGAAAGCGGAAGCACTTATAGTTGTTGAGGAAGCAGCCTCTCCCGAAAAATGTAAAGAAATCGTCGCGGATCAAAAGGATGATGGTTGTATTGAATTAAACGATACAGTTTGTGATGAATTGGATGCCCCCAAAGAAGAAATTGTTAAGACAATTCAACAAAAGCTTCAAAATAAGAAGCTTCAACAATTACCCAATCGTTCATCAATTCTTGGAACTGCTATTAATCTTTCATACCTTAAGAAAGCTGCACCTAAACACAAAGGTGTATGGAATGACAAAGCTGAAAAAGCTCGTGAATATCTCTCAGACCAAATAAAAGATAAAGATGCAGAAAAAGAACTTGAAGAATGTGCGGATAATTATGTAGTTGATAATTGTGTTAAGAAGGTGATTAAAGATAAAAAGAGAAATGCAGTCGTTACGGTGCAAGAGTCTACCACACCAGAAAAATGTGATGACATAGTATCTAAACAAAAGGATGACGGCTCTTTTGAAGTTATTGAGACAATTTGTAAAGAAATAGACGTTCCAGCTACTGATGTAGTAAATGAAGTGAAGGAATGTACAGAAAATCCAAAGCTTAAATCACCAGAATCAGAACCATGGTGGAAGACAGGACTTGCCACTAGCTACCTTAATATCGCCGCACCACATCATAAAAACAAATGGGAAGATAAATCGAAGAAAGCTCAAGAATACCTCGCTAAAGAAATTAAAAATCCTGATACTGAAAAAGAATTAATAGATTGCACTGATAAATATGTCATTGATAATATTGCTAAAAAGGTTGAAAAAGATCATAAGAAAGATGCTGCAATTACTGTTATTCAAGATTCAGCTTCCCCCGATAAACATAAAGACATTGTAACTAAACAAAAAGATGATGGCAGCATTCAACTAGATGACACAGTATGCAATGATCTGGGCGTTCCTAAGGAAAATATAATTGATACAATTAAAAATAACATTACTCATCCCAAACTTCAATTGCCCCAACTTCCATCAATTCTTGAAACTGCTTTAAATCTCTCATATCTGAAAAATGCTGCGCCTAAACATAAAGGTGATTGGGTAGACAAATATAATAAAGCTCGTGATTACATTTCTAAACAGATTGGAGATGCTGATGCCGAAAAAGAATTGTTAGATTGTACTGATAATTATGTAGTTGATAAAGCAACGGATAAAGCGATTGAGGACCATAAAAAGGATGTAGTTGACGTTGTAACCGAACAAATTAGCAAACATGATGCTCTTGCTACGGCTCAAGAATCGGCCTCTCCTGATAAGTGTAAAGAAATTGTATCTAATCAAAAAGATGATGGTTCCATTGAATTAGGTGATACAGTATGCGATGAATTAGCTGTTCCTAAAGAAGAAATTATCCCCACGATCCAAGAGAAAGTCACTCACGAGAAGCTCAAATCATCACCCCCGTCATTATTCTCAACTGCTATCGTTCTTTCTTATCTTAAAAAACTCGCACCTAAACATAAAGACCATTGGAAAGACCAATATGATAAAGCATGTGACTATATCTCTAAAACAGTAGGTGATGCTGATGCTGAAAAGGAATTATTAGACTGCACTGATAAACATGTAATTGATAAAGCAATTGAAAAAGTGCAACAAGAAGATGAACCAATCGCCAAACATTACAAGACGACCCAAACTCTTATTCTCGATAAACATATCGAGGACATCATTTCAGATAAAGAACCAGATCAAAAGGAAAAGGAAGCCGCATTTATCACTATTCAGGATCGTGTTACTCCCGAAGTATGCGATGCTATTACTTCTGCAGCACGTGATGATGGTTGTATCGAACTAAACGAAACATTATGCAAAGAACTCGATCTTCCGAAAGAAGAAATTATTAGTACAGTTCAGAAGGACGTTACTAATGAAAAACTTAAATCACCCGGATCGTCACCATGGTGGTCAACTGCTGTTTTAGAGATATAGTCACATGCTTTATCATATTGGTCTTTCCAATGGTCTTTATGTTTAGGTGCGAGTTTTTTAAGATAAGAAAGAACGATAGCAGTTGAGAATAATGACGGGGGTGATGATTTGAGCTTCTCGTGAGTGACTTTCTCTTGGATCGTGGGGATAATTTCTTCTTTAGGAACAGCTAATTCATCGCATACTGTATCACCTAATTCAATGGAACCATCATCTTTTTGATTAGATACAATTTCTTTACACTTATCAGGAGAGGCCGATTCTTGAGCCGTAGCAAGAGCATCATGTTTGCTAATTTGTTCGGTTACAACGTCAACTACATCCTTTTTATGGTCCTCAATCGCTTTATCCGTTGCTTTATCAACTACATAATTATCAGTACAATCTAACAATTCTTTTTCGGCATCAGCATCTCCAATCTGTTTAGAAATGTAATCACGAGCTTTATTATATTTGTCTACCCAATCACCTTTATGTTTAGGCGCAGCATTTTTCAGATATGAGAGATTTAAAGCAGTTTCAAGAATTGATGGAAGTTGGGGCAATTGAAGTTTGGGATGAGTAATGTTATTTTTAATTGTATCAATTATATTTTCCTTAGGAACGCCCAGATCATTGCATACTGTGTCATCTAGTTGAATGCTGCCATCATCTTTTTGTTTAGTTACAATGTCTTTATGTTTATCGGGGGAAGCTGAATCTTGAATAACAGTAATTGCAGCATCTTTCTTATGATCTTTTTCAACCTTTTTAGCAATATTATCAATGACATATTTATCAGTGCAATCTATTAATTCTTTTTCAGTATCAGGATTTTTAATTTCTTTAGCGAGGTATTCTTGAGCTTTCTTCGATTTATCTTCCCATTTGTTTTTATGATGTGGTGCGGCGATATTAAGGTAGCTAGTGGCAAGTCCTGTCTTCCACCATGGTTCTGATTCTGGTGATTTAAGCTTTGGATTTTCTGTACATTCCTTCACTTCATTTACTACATCAGTAGCTGGAACGTCTATTTCTTTACAAATTGTCTCAATAACTTCAAAAGAGCCGTCATCCTTTTGTTTAGATACTATGTCATCACATTTTTCTGGTGTGGTAGACTCTTGCACCGTAACGACTGCATTTCTCTTTTTATCTTTAATCACCTTCTTAACACAATTATCAACTACATAATTATCCGCACATTCTTCAAGTTCTTTTTCTGCATCTTTATCTTTTATTTGGTCTGAGAGATATTCACGAGCTTTTTCAGCTTTGTCATTCCATACACCTTTGTGTTTAGGTGCAGCTTTCTTAAGGTATGAAAGATTAATAGCAGTTCCAAGAATTGATGAACGATTGGGTAATTGTTGAAGCTTCTTATTTTGAAGCTTTTGTTGAATTGTCTTAACAATTTCTTCTTTGGGGGCATCCAATTCATCACAAACTGTATCGTTTAATTCAATACAACCATCATCCTTTTGATCCGCGACGATTTCTTTACATTTTTCGGGAGAGGCTGCTTCCTCAACAACTATAAGTGCTTCCGCTTTCTCATGATCATCAGGTTTTTTATCTTTATCAAATCCAAGGGCTTTTTCAATTTGATCTTCAAGTTTAACAGCATTGTCATAGATAGTACCGATAAAGCTTTTAGCTTTAGCTTTAGGTTTTTCTTCTTTCGGTATTTCATCTTTCTTGAGATCAATTACATCTCGTTTCTTTTCGTCAATCACTTTAACTGTAGTTTTCTCAACTACAAACTCATCAGCACAATCTAATAATTCTTTTTCAGCATCGACATCACCAATTTGTTTAGAAAGATAGTCACGAGCTTTATTATATTTATCTACCCAATCACCTTTATATTTAGACGCTGCATTTTTTAGATATGAAAGGTTAACTGCAGTTGCGAGACTTGATTTATGCTCAGGTAATTTAAGTTTTGGATTAGTAACTTTCTCTTTAACTGTATCAATAATTTCATCTTTAGGAGCATGCAATTCCTTACATATTTCATCATCAAGTTCAATGCTACCATCGTCTTTTTGTTTAGATACAATGTCTTTATGTTTATCAGGAGAAGCTGATTCTTGAACAACAACAATTGCAACATCTTTCTTATGATCTTTTTCAACCTTTTTAGCAATATTATCAACGACGTATTTATCAGTGCAGTCTAATAATTCTTTTGCAGCATCATCATCTCCAATTTGTTCAGAAAGGTATTTACGAGCTTTATCATGTTTATCTTCCCATTGTTTTTTATGCTGTGGTGCGGCGATATTAAGGTAGCTAAGAGAAAGTGCTGTCTTCCACCATGGTTCTGATTCGGGTGATCTAAGTTTCTTATTTTGTGTACCTTTTTTCACTTCAGTTACTACTTTAGTAGCTGGAACGTCTATTTCTTTACAAATTGTCTCAATAACTTCAATAGACCCGTCTTCCTTTTGATTAGATACAATGTCATCACATTTTTCTGGTGTAATAGACTCCTGCACCGTAACGACTGCATTTCTCTTTTTATCTTTAATCACCTTCTTAACGCAATTATCAACTACATAATTATCCGCACATTCTTCAAGTTCTTTTTCGGCATGTTTATCTTTTATTTGGTCTGAGAGATATTCACGAGCTTTGTCAGCTTTGCCTTTCCATACACCTTCATGTTTAGGTGCAGCTTTCTTAAGGTATGAAAGATTAATAGCTGTTTCAAGAATTGATGGAAGATTGGGTAATTGTTGAAGCTTCTTATCTTGAATCCTTGGTTGAATTGTCTTAATAATTTCTTCTTTGGGTGCATCCAATTCATCACAAACTGTATCTTTTAATTCAATACAACCATCATCTTTTTGATCCGCGACGATTTCTTTGCATTTCTCAGGAGAGGCTGCTTCCTCAACGATTATGAGTGCTTCCGCTTTCTCATGATCATCAAGTTTATCTTTATCAAATCCAAGGGCTTTTTCAACTTGATCTTCAAGTTTAACAGCATTGTCATAGATAATACCGAAAAAGCTTTTAGCTTTAGCTTTAGGTTCTTCTTTCGGTATTTCATCTTTCTTAAGATCAATTACATCTCGTTTCTTTTCGTCAATCACTTTATATGTAGTTTTTTCAACTACAAACTCATCAGCACAATCTAATAATTCTTTTTCAGCAGCGGCATCACCAATTTTGTTAGAAAGATAGTCACGAGCTTTATTATATTTATCTACCCAATCACCTTTATATTTAGACGCTGCATTTTTTAGATATGAAAGGTTAACTGCAGTTGCGAGACTTGATTTATGCTCAGGTAATTTAAGTTTTGGATTAGTAACTTTCTCTTTAACTGTATCAATAATTTCATCTTTAGGAGCATGCAATTCCTTACATATTTCATCATCAAGTTCAATGCTACCATCGTCTTTTTGTTTAGATACAATGTCTTTATGTTTATCGGGAGAAGCTGTTTCTTTAACAACAGCAATTGCAGCATCTTTCTTATGATCTTTTTCAACCTTTTTAGTAATGTTATCAACGACATATTTATCAGTGCAATCTAATATTTCTTTTTCAAGTTCTGCATCGTTGATTTGTTCAGAAAGGTATTTACGAGCTTTATCATGTTTATCTTCCCATTGGTTTTTATGATTTGGTGCGGCGATATTAAGGTAGCTAGTGGCAAGTCCTGTCTTCCACCATGGTTCTGATTCTGGTGATCTAAGTTTTGGATTTTGTGAACATTTTTTTACATCATTTACTACTTTGATAGCTGGAATGTCTATTTCTTTACAAATTGTCTCGCTAACTTCAAAGGATCCGTCATCCTTTTGATCAGACACTATTTCATTGCATTTTTCTGGTGTGGTAGATTCCTGCACCGTAACGACTGCATTTCTCTTTTTATCTTTAATTACCTTTTTAATGCAATTATCAACTACATAATTATCCGCACATTCTTCAAGTTCTTTTTCTGCATCTTTATCTCCTATTTGGTCAGAGAGATATTTACGAGCTTTGTCAGCTTTGTCTTCCCATTTATCTTTATGTTTAGGTGCAGCTTTCTTAAGGTATGAAAGATTAATGGCAGTTTCAAGAATTGATGGAAGATTGGGTAATTGAAGCTTCTGATTTTTAAGCTTTGGTTGAATTGTCTTAATAATTTCTTCTTTAGGTGCATCCAGTTCGTTACAAACAGTATCTTTTAATTCAATACAACCATCATCTTTTTGATCCGCGACGATTTCTTTACATTTCTCAGGAGAGGCTGCTTCCTCAACAACTATGAGTGCTTCCGCTTTCTCATGATCATCAAGTTTATCTTTATCTTGATTAAACCCAAGGGTTTTTTCAATTTGATCTTCAAGTTTAACAGCATCGTCATAGATAGCAGCGATAAAGCTTTTAACTTTAGCTTTAGGTTCTTCTACTTTTGGTATTTCATCTTTCTTAAGATCAATTACATCTCGTTTCTTTTCGTCAATCACTTTATATGTAGTTTTCTCAACTACAAACTCATCAGCACAATCCAATAATTCTTTTTCAGCATCGGCATCACCAATTTGTTTAGAAAGATAGTCACGGGCTTTATTATATTTATCTACCCAATCACCTTTATATTTAGACGCTGCATTTTTTAGATATGAAAGGTTAACTGCAGTTGCGAGACTTGATTTATGCTCAGGTAATTTGAGTTTTGGATTAGTAACTTTCTCTTTAACTGTATCAATAATTTCTTCTTTATGAGCATGCAATTCCTTACATATTGAGTCATCAAGCTCAATGCTACCATCGTCTTTTTGTTTAGATACAATTTCTTCATGTTTATCGGGAGAAGCTGTTTCTTTAACAACAGCAATTGCAGCATCTTTCTTATGATCTTTTTCAACCTTTTTAGTAAGGTTATCAACGACATATTTATCAGTGCAATCTATTAATTCTTTTTCAGCATCAGGATTTTTAATTTCTTTAGCGAGATATTCTTGAGCTTTCTTAGATTTATCTTCCCATTGTTTTTTATGATGTGGTGCGGCAATATTAAGGTAGCTAGTAGCAAGTCCTGTCTTCCACCATGGTTCTGACTCTGGTGATCTAAGCTTTGGATTTTGTGAACATTTTTTTACATCATTTACTACTTTGGTAACTGGAACGTCTATTTCTTTACAAATTGTCTCACTAACTTCAAAGGATCCGTCGTCCTTTTGATTAGATACTATGTCATCGCATTTTTCTGGTGTGGTAGACTCCTGCACCGTTTCGACTGCATTTCTCTTTTTATCTTTAATCACCTTCTTAACGCAATTATCAACTACATAATTATCCGCACAGTCTTCAAGTTCTTTTTCTGCATCTTTATCTGCTATTTGGTCTGAGAGATATTTACGTGCTTTGTCAGCTTTGTCTTTCCATACACCTTCATGTTTAGGAGCAGCTTTCTTAAGGTATGAAAGATTAATAGCAGTTTCAAGAATTGATGGAAGATTGGGTAATTGTTGAAGCTTCTTATGTTGAAGCTTTGGTTGAATTGTCTTAATGATTTCTTCTTTGGGTGCATCCAATTCATCACAAACTGTATCTTTTAATTCAATACAACCATCATCTTTTTGATCCGCGACGACTTCTTTGCATTTCTCAGGAGAGGCTGCTTCCTCAACGACTATGAGTGCTTCCGCTTTCTCATGATCATCAGGTTTATCTTTATCTTTATCAAACCCAAGAGCTTTTTCAATTTGATCTTCAAGTTTAACAGCATTGTCATAGATAGCACCGATAAAGCTTTTAGCTTTAGCTTTAGGTTCTTCTACTTTAGGTATTTCATCTTTCATGAGATCAATTACATCTCGTTTCTTTTCGTCAATCACTTTATATGTAGTTTTTTCAACTACAAACTCATCAGCACAATCTATTAATTCTTTTTCAGCATCGGCATCACCAATTTGTTTAGAAAGATAGTCACGAGCCTTATTATATTTATCTACCCAATCACCTTTATATTTAGACGCTGCATTTTTCAGATATGAAAGGTTAACTGCAGTTGCAAGACTTGATTTATGCTCAGGTAATTTGAGTTTTGGATTAGTAACTTTCTCTTTAATCGTATCAATAATTTCTTCCTTAGGAGCAAGCAATTCCTTACATATTGTATCATCAAGTTCAATGCTGCCATCGTCTTTTTGTTTAGATACAATGTCTTTATGTTTATCGGGAGAAGCTGTTTCTTTAACAACAGCAATTGCAGCATCTTTCTTATGATCTTTTTCAACCTTTTTAGTAAGGTTATCAACGACATATTTATCAGTGCAATCTATTAATTCTTTTTCAGCATCAGGATTTTTAATTTCTTTAGCGAGATATTCTTGAGCTTTCTTAGATTTATCTTCCCATTGTTTTTTATGATGTGGTGCGGCAATATTAAGGTAGCTAGTAGCAAGTCCTGTCTTCCACCATGGTTCGGATTCTGGTGATCTAAGCTTTGGATTTTGTGAACATTTTTTTACATCATTTACTACTTTGGTAGCTGGAATGTCTATTTCTTTACAGATTGTCTCACTAACTTCAAAGGATCCGTCGTCCTTTTGATTAGATACTATATCATCGCATTTTTCTGGTGTGGCAGACTCCTGCACCGTAACGACAGCATTTCTCTTTTTATCTTTAATCACCTTCTTAACGCAATTATCAACTACATAATTATCCGCACATTCTTCAAGTTCTTTTTCTGCATCTTTATCTTTTATTTGGTCTGAGATATATTCATGAGCTTTGTCAGCTTTGTCTTTCCATACACCTTCATGTTTAGGAGCAGCTTTCTTAAGGTATGAAAGATTAATAGCAGTTTCAAGAATTGATGGAAGATTGGGTAATTGTTGAAGCTTCTTATGTTGAAGCTTTGGTTGAATTGTCTTAACAATTTCTTCTTTGGGTGCATCTAGTTCGTCACAAACAGTATCTTTTAATTCAATACAACCATCATCTTTTTGATCCGCAACGATTTCTTTGCATTTCTCAGGAGAGGCTGCTTCCTCAATAACTATGAGTGCTTCCGCTTTCTCATGATCATCAAGTTTATCTTTATCTTGATTAAACCCAAGGGTTTTTTCAATTTGATCTTCAAGTTTAACAGCACCGTCATAGATTGCAGCGATAAAGCTTTTAGCTTTAGCTTTAGGTTCTTCTACTTTCGGTATTTCATCTTTATTTTGATCAATTATTTCTTGTTTCTTTTCCTCAATTACTTTAACTGTAGTTTTATCAATTACATATTCATCAGCACATTCTTCAAGTTCTTTTTCGGCATCTTTATCTCCTATTTGTTTTGAGAGATATTCACGGGCTTTATTATATTTGTCTTCCCAGTCATCTTTATATTTAGGCGCTGCATTTTTCAGATATGAAAGGTTAATTGCAGTTGCAAGACTTGATTTATGCTCAGGTAATTTGAGTTTTGGATTAGTAACTTTCTCTTTAATTGTATCGATAATTTCATCTTTAGGAGCATGCAATTCCTTACATATTGAATCATCAATTTCAATGCTGCCATCGTCTTTTTGTTGAGATACAATTTCTTTATGTTTATCGGGAGAAGCTGATTCTTGAACTATAGCAATTGCAGCTTCTTTTTTAAGATCTTTCTCAACCTTTTTAGTAATGTTATCAACTATATATTGGTCTGTGCAATCTAATAATTCTTTTGCAGCATCCTCATCTCCAATCTGTTTAGAAAGGTATTCACGAGCTTTATTATATTTATCTTCCAATGGCTTTTTATGTTTTGGTGCAGCGACATCAAAGTAGCTAACTGCAAGTGCTGTCTTCCACCATGATTCTGATTCTGGAGATCTAAGCTTCGGATTTTGTGTACATTTTTTCACTTCAGATACTACAACGGTAACTGGAACGTCTAATTCTTTACAAATTGTCTCACTAACTTCAATAGATCCGTCATCCTTTTGACTAGACACTATGTCATCGCATTTTTCTGGTGTGGCAGATTCTTGCGCCTTACGAACTGAATTTCTCCTTTTATTTTTAATCACCTTCTTAATACAATTATCAACTACATAATTATCCGCGCATTCTTCAAGTTCCTTTTCGGCATCTTTATCTCCTATTTGTTTTGAGAGATATTCACGGGCTTTATTATATTTATCTTTCCATTCACCCTCATGCTTAGATGCAGCTTTCTTAAGGTATGAAAGATTAACTGCAGTTGCAAGACTTGATGAGAATTCGGGTGATTGAAGCTTCTTATTCGTAATGTTCTTTTTAATTGTCTTAATAACTTCTTCTTTAGGAGCATCTAGTTCGTCACAAACTGTATCACTTAATTCAATGCTTCCATCTTCTTTTTGATCCGCGACGATTTCTTTGCATTTTTCAGGAGAGGCCGAGTCCTGAACAATAGTAATTGCTTCCGCTTTCTCATAGTCTTTAGGTTTACTTCTATCATATCCAAGGGCTTTTTCAATATTTTCTCCAAGTTTAGCAGCCGATTCATAAATAGAGCTGAAAAAGGATGTATCCTTAGGTTTTTCACCTTTCTTAAGATCAATTACATCTTTTTTATGTTCCTTAATCACTTTATCCGCTGCTTTATCTACTACATACTTATCGGCACATTCCAACAATTCTTTTTCAGCATCAGCATCTCCAATTTGTTTAGAAAGATATTCACGAGCTTTATTATATTTGTCTACCCAATCACCTTTATATTTAGGCGCAGCATTTTTCAGATATGAAAGATTAATAGCAGTTTCAAGACTCGATGAAAATTCGGGTGACTGAAGTTTCTTATTAGTAAGATTCTTTCTAACGGTCTTGATAATTTCTTCTTTAGGAGTATCTAACTCCTTGCATACTGAGTTATCTAGTTTAATGCTGCCATCTTCTTTTTGATTAGACACAATTTCCTTATGTTTATCGGGAGAAGCTCTTTCTTGAATAACAACAATTGCAGCTGTTCTCTTATGATCTTTTTCAACTTTTTTAGCAATATTATCAACGACATATTTATCAGTGCAATCTTTTAATTCTTTTTCAGCATCAGCATCTCCAATTTGTTTGGAAAGAAATTCATTAGCTTTTTTAGATTTATCTTCCCATTGGTTTTTATGATGTGGTGCGGCGATATTAAGGTAGCTAGTGGCAAGTCCTGTCTTCCACCATGGTTCTGATTCTGGAGATTTAAGCTTTGGATTTTCTGTACATTCTTTCACTTCAGGTACTACATCTGTAACTAGAACGTCTATTTCTTTACAAATTGTCTCACTAACTTCAATAGATCCGTCATCCTTTTGATCAGATACTATGTCATCACATTTTTCTGGTGTGGCAGACTCCTGCACCGTAACGACAGCATTTCTCTTTTTATTTTTAATCACCTTCTTAACGCAATTATCAACTACATAATTATCCGCACATTCTTCAAGTTCTTTTTCTGCATCTTTATCTCCTATTTGGTCCGAGAGATATTTACGAGCTTTGTCAGCTTTGTCTTTCCATACACCTTCGTGTTTAGGTGCAGCTTTCTTAAGGTATGAAAGATTAATAGCAGTTGCAAGACTTGACTCGGGTAATTTGAGTTTCGGATTAGTAATGTTCTTTTGAATTGTCTTAATAATTTCTTCTTTAGGTGCATCTAGTTCGTCACAAACAGTATCTTTTAATTCAATACAGCCATCATCTTTTTGATCAGCGACGATTTCTTTGCATTTTTCGGGGGAGGCTGCTTCCTCAACGACTATGAGTGCTTCCGCTTTCTCATAATCATCAAGTTTATCTTTATCTTGATCAAACCCAAGGGCTTTTTCAATTTGATCTTCAAGTTTAGCAGCACCATCATAAAGAGTACCAATAAAGCTTTTAACTTTAGCTTTAGATTTTTCTTCTTTCGGTATTTCATCTTTCTTAAGATCAATTACATCTCGTTTCTTTTCGTCAATCACTTTATATGTAGTTTTTTCAACTACAAACTCATCAGCACAATCTAATAATTCTTTTTCAGCATCGGCATCACCAATTTGTTTGGAAAGATAGTCACGAGCTTTATTATATTTATCTACCCAATCACCTTTATATTTTGACGCTGCATTTTCCAGATATGAAAGGTTAACTGCGGTTGCAAGACTTGATGAAAGATCGGGTAATTGGAGTTTCGGATGAGTAATTTTCTCTTTAATCGTATCAATAATTTCTTCCTTAGTAGCAATCAATTCCTTACATATTGTATCATCAAGTTCAATGCTGCCATCGTCTTTTTGTTTAGATACAATGTCTTTATGTTTATCGGGAGAAGCTGTTTCTTTAACAACAGCAATTGCAGC
>CAJVQC010000027.1:0-21026 GCA_910592285.1 Racocetra persica | reverse complement strand
TATCATCTTGATACAAATCTGTAACTAATCTTATCATGTATACAGCAAATTCATAATAAAAAAAAAAAAAAAAAAAAGAATTGTAACGGAATATATTATTGAAAAACTTAACGTTAACTCCAATATAAATAATCGTAGGTATCAGATTTTTGAAAATAGATTATTATTAAATAATTCCCAAAGTTATTTGACAGAAATAAATTAATTTTTCGCATATAGTACCCGGAGTCTTTTACATTCATAGCCCAGAGTGAAAAAAGGTGGTGGGTACTTTATCACGGGACTATATACGGCATAATTTTTTACAAAGTCAACTAGCCTGTCAGTTTAGCACAAAATTTTAATTATTTATTGACTAAGCATGTATATTGATATATTTTCTTCTCTCATAATGCAATTAAAAATATCATTTAACATTAAGAACTAATTTTAATGATACATGATCGCCAAAAACACGTAGCTACTAATAGCTCTAAAGGGCATAACAATAAAAATAACAAATTTCATATGGGGCTTGCTTACATAAGTTATAAAAGTATTTTCTTGCAAAATAAACCTTTCTTTAGTATTTTTTCGGCATTCCATTTCTGTTATATGAAAGTATTAGTACTGCGCCGATTTTACTGCCTTTAACTGCGGACTACCCTTAACTGTCATTAACTGCCATTTAAATAAAAAAAACAATTCTAAAGATTTCCGCCATTCTCAATAATTTTTTCGAATTCTAAAAATTAATAGGATAAAAGGTCTTAGCCAATCAGAGTGTGTTATCATCTGACTTGACATGCTTGTCAAAAAATTTATCGTTTTATCGTTATCTGTGTTCAGTTTATTTATTATAACTAATACTTTACTATGTTTTTATATCCGGATTTATTTTATATCCGGATATATTTATTGAAGTATTAGTTATAATTTATAACTAATAGTTTATAGTTCGCACTTCTATCCCGGTATTTCATTTACTCTAGTACGAACCCAAGCTGATAATAATGCTGTACAATAGAAAATTATTTTTACTAACTAAATTTTCTAATGATGGCCCAAATTTTGAAATAGCTACAAGTCACTCTTGTTATAATGAAGTTGTTCGTACAGAGCATTTTCTTCACTATATCAAGAGATTCACTATATCAAAAGATTTATATATTAAAAAACTTTTAATATAATAAAGTTTATATATAAATTTAAAAATCTTCACTATATCGATATCAAGAGAATACTTATTTATATTATTGGTTAAAATTATATAAATATAAATCTTATTATAAAAAAAATCTTCACTCATGCTTTTGGTATGGGTGTAAATATACATGTTGGCAAAACTAAAAATCTCAAAATCCAACCCAAAGCCCAAATCCCATCCCAAATATAATAAAATTCGCCCAAATCCCAATCCCAAATCCCAAATCCCAATAGTTTTGCCAGTAAAATAATTTGATCTATGAATTTTTTTTTCCAATAAATGCTTTTAGTAACTCGTATTCCATAAAAATAGGAATCTTTTCAATGAATTGTCTTGAGCACGTATTATTATACAATTGGAAAGACCGCTTGATATTAATGATATACTAGAGATGTGAACGATAATTTACAATTAATTTAAATAAACTTTAGTTTACTCTAAAACTGTAGTTAACTATAGTTTTAAAATAAACTACAGTTTATTTATTATAACTTGGCTTATAGTTCGCACCTCTAATCATAACGATAAAATGAACTGTCAATTATTCATAAAAATAAAACGTTTAAATCTAATTAATTTTTTCAATTGTATTAATTAAGGGTAATTACAATATCGATGTAAATTTATCTTAAAATAGGTTATCTGTATAATTATAGAACAATAAAAAAAACAAATTTAAAATCATTTTTAATTAAAGAATTAAAAAATTTAATTATGTATTATTACTTTAAATAAAATAAAATTTGATTGAAATTATATTTTTTCTAATTATTTATTCTTTTTTTTTTATTTATATCAGCCGAAAAGTTGAAAGAATCCAAATAATCATGGCAACGGTAAAGGAAGAAGATCAAGAAGATGAAAATATCGACCTTACTGATGATGAAGAAACTTCATCAAGTTCGTCAAATGAACAAAATAATTATAATCAACAAATAACACAAATAACTGCATTATTAACGAAAATTGCTGCAGAGAACCAAAAAAGAAAACCCAAAAAAAAAAAAAAAATGTTACTAAAAATACACGTAATTTTGAAAATATTTCAGACGAATTATTTATTAGTGATCCCCCACAGACTTTTTACATAAATCCGGAAGACAATTCTAAAGACGAATTTTTTAAGAATAATAAAAGAGGTTTCAAAAATCTAGAAAATAAAATTAATCGCGTCTTAGAAACTTTCGAATCATGTAATGATATAAATTTAGCATATTTATTAGAGCCCTTAAGAATAGTTCATGAAGCATATGTTAAGAGCGGATATCTAAAACCAAACACACGCACGTACAAATTTATCATTGGTGACAAATTTGTCAAAGTAAAATTTGATTTTAGAAAAAATGATAAAAAAATCACTAAAAAAAAAACAAAACAACAAAGAACAGAATATGGACTTTTAGTAAATAAACAGCCAAAATCAGTCAAAATTATTATCTCTGCAATTGATGCAAGTAATATTTACATTAATTCAGTATTGTCTCGTTGGGATAGTTTACCAGAGCCTTATAATGAAGAGGATGCAATTCAAGATGTTGTAAATAAAGAATCAGGAACCACCCTTGACAAAAAATTAACCAGGGTGTTGCATTTAATGGAAAAGAGTTTTACTAATGAGTTGTTTAATAAAGAATATCTTGATATTCCAAAACAACTGATTTTTGCGTCATTACTCCTTAAATGCTGCGATCAAAATCCCAATACACAGTCAAAGAAAAAAAAAGAAAGCAATTTTTTTTCTAATACAAGTACCATTAAAGAGCTTATTAATAACCTTACAGATGAATCCATTGATGAGCAAATTGAAAAACCTGAAGAAAAACCTAGTGAAATTTTCAGCGAAATTAGTTCACGTGTAAAAAATGCGATATCTATGTATAACATAGTCAGTGAAACAACTAATTTATTAGTGTTTAAATCTTTATCTCTACAAGGTACTTATGCTGAACAATTGGCTAAACTGAATGTAGTAAAAAGATTTCAGCAATATATTAGAGTATCCGTACTATTAGCCCTTTATTGTATTAACTTTGGTATCGTTTTTTCAATGGGTAATCCTTTGGGCGGACCTAGGGGCTGGAATGATTTGAATGAACTAAATTTCAAAAAAGCATTTTATGTAGTAAAAGATAATGAGGAGTTGAGATTAGCATTAAAAAAAAAAAAGATTTATGTGGAGGCAGGATTATAAATTCGTTAATACGATATGCGAGCAAATTAAATATTAATCATGAAGATTTAGAATATATTTTGCAAAAACCAACTCTATATACGACTAATTATGAAGATTCTCAATTCGAATTTAGTGAACCAAAACATACGCCAAGAGTTTTCGATTTCCTTAATACAAGGTTTCAACAACTTAATTTAAATGATCTTGAAGGAGATGATGATTTTGACGATGAAAGAGATGTTGAAGAGCACGAAAGAGATGTTGAAGAGCACGAAAGAGATGTTGAAGAGAACGATGAATATATGCACGATGTAAACAATGAAAGCAACAATGACATAAGCAACAATTTAAGTCAACCAAAAAATACCAGAAAATTAACACTAAAACATGACAAAAATCAATTTCTAAAGAAACTGGAGGCATTTTCAGAATTCATAAATCTCATTTCAGCAGATCCAATGATTTATGAACGAAATAAAAATTACATAAATTCAATTTCAATATCATTACAAACTCTTAGATCTATTTCTTCGCCAACAAAGAGTGCTGTTGAAGGTATGAGTAGAAAAACAGTAAAACTTAGTAAAGCAGTATTCAACTTTTTAAAAGAGGATTGGATGAACAACATTGACAATGGTTTATTCCAAAATACAAGAGATTTTTTGAATACACAAAATAATGAAAACGTGGAAAAGAAATGGTACTCGAAATTTCATGAAATCATTAAAAACGAAATTTCAATAGGTTATAATTATTTGAAACAAATATCCTCATTGAACCCAAATAATTACAATCAAGATCAACTTTCCGTGATTATGAATTTGATAAATAATTTCGAAAATGAATTTACTACAAGTGAACAATTAATGAAGCCTGAGCTGATAACTAGACATACGACAATAATTAATCAAAGGGCACAAGATTTTCTTGAACATTATAGCAACTATCTGAATAATTATGTAGAAAATCTTGGTGAAATGTATTCTCAAGAAATTGAAGAAGTTAAGAGTTACTTGAATGAACTTTTAAGCAACAGAGATAAATATAGATTGTTTATTGATAACCCTACTAGAATATATGATTTAGACGAAATGATTAAAGCTAAGATATTATCACTTTACAATAATTTTAAAGATAACAACTGGGATACCTTTACAAGTGCAGGTTATGATGAAAGCTTAAATGATGCTGTATCTGAAATAGAGCAAAAGATTGAAACGATATTAGCAAATTTCAATAATCAAAACGAGCCTTATCTTAAAATAGCAAATGACTTGACTCAACTTATTAATGTTGGTAATAATATCATCGAAAACAATCCATATGAGCTATAACGATAAAATAGCGGATACTTGTACTTGCTACATAATTACATCTAATTAAAAAACAACTCTTTTAAAGTTTTCGTTTTAAGAAATTTTAGAATAGTAGTTTGGTTTTTTATCTTTTCTCATCTTGTAATGTTGTTCTTTCCCAACTTCAATAAAAGTTCTATTACAACATTAAATATAATTTTTTTTTTTTTTAAAAAAAAAAAAATTCAATTGATATATTGAGAGGTTCGCAAAACCGAAAATATTTTGTCAGAATTTTGAATTATAATAAATAAATGATAAAAATTTAGATTTTGGATCGGTTGTATGTTAGGCTCTTTGTTTAAATTTTGGCATTAACCAGTTATTCGTCCTTATAGTCATGCTTGAAATTTCTAACTTTGAAAGCAACAAAGAAATTAAAGTATTTTTAAAAGAAGAATTTTAATAAAGTTTTCTAAAGATAAATTTTTTCGACATTTATTACAATTTTAGTAATCAGATCCATATTATAATATATATGATACATCAATAAATTTTACGCAGAATTTTTTGGGGTAGTTGGTTATACCATGTTACTTTAATAAAAGGTCTTAGCCAATCAGAGTGTGTTATCATCTGACTTGACATGCTTGTCAAAAAATTTATCGTTTTATCGTTATCTGTGTTCAGTTTATTTATTATAACTAATACTTTACTATGTTTTTATATCCGGATTTATTTTATATCCGGATATATTTATTGAAGTATTAGTTATAATTTATAACTAATAGTTTATAGTTCGCACTTCTATCCCGGTATTTCATTTACTCTAGTACGAACCCAAGCTGATAATAATGCTGTACAATAGAAAATTATTTTTACTAACTAAATTTTCTAATGATGGCCCAAATTTTGAAATAGCTACAAGTCACTCTTGTTATAATGAAGTTGTTCGTACAGAGCATTTTCTTCACTATATCAAGAGATTCACTATATCAAAAGATTTATATATTAAAAAACTTTTAATATAATAAAGTTTATATATAAATTTAAAAATCTTCACTATATCGATATCAAGAGAATACTTATTTATATTATTGGTTAAAATTATATAAATATAAATCTTATTATAAAAAAAATCTTCACTCATGCTTTTGGTATGGGTGTAAATATACATGTTGGCAAAACTAAAAATCTCAAAATCCAACCCAAAGCCCAAATCCCATCCCAAATATAATAAAATTCGCCCAAATCCCAATCCCAAATCCCAAATCCCAATAGTTTTGCCAGTAAAATAATTTGATCTATGAATTTTTTTTTCCAATAAATGCTTTTAGTAACTCGTATTCCATAAAAATAGGAATCTTTTCAATGAATTGTCTTGAGCACGTATTATTATACAATTGGAAAGACCGCTTGATATTAATGATATACTAGAGATGTGAACGATAATTTACAATTAATTTAAATAAACTTTAGTTTACTCTAAAACTGTAGTTAACTATAGTTTTAAAATAAACTACAGTTTATTTATTATAACTTGGCTTATAGTTCGCACCTCTAATCATAACGATAAAATGAACTGTCAATTATTCATAAAAATAAAACGTTTAAATCTAATTAATTTTTTCAATTGTATTAATTAAGGGTAATTACAATATCGATGTAAATTTATCTTAAAATAGGTTATCTGTATAATTATAGAACAATAAAAAAAACAAATTTAAAATCATTTTTAATTAAAGAATTAAAAAATTTAATTATGTATTATTACTTTAAATAAAATAAAATTTGATTGAAATTATATTTTTTCTAATTATTTATTCTTTTTTTTTTATTTATATCAGCCGAAAAGTTGAAAGAATCCAAATAATCATGGCAACGGTAAAGGAAGAAGATCAAGAAGATGAAAATATCGACCTTACTGATGATGAAGAAACTTCATCAAGTTCGTCAAATGAACAAAATAATTATAATCAACAAATAACACAAATAACTGCATTATTAACGAAAATTGCTGCAGAGAACCAAAAAAGAAAACCCAAAAAAAAAAAAAAAATGTTACTAAAAATACACGTAATTTTGAAAATATTTCAGACGAATTATTTATTAGTGATCCCCCACAGACTTTTTACATAAATCCGGAAGACAATTCTAAAGACGAATTTTTTAAGAATAATAAAAGAGGTTTCAAAAATCTAGAAAATAAAATTAATCGCGTCTTAGAAACTTTCGAATCATGTAATGATATAAATTTAGCATATTTATTAGAGCCCTTAAGAATAGTTCATGAAGCATATGTTAAGAGCGGATATCTAAAACCAAACACACGCACGTACAAATTTATCATTGGTGACAAATTTGTCAAAGTAAAATTTGATTTTAGAAAAAATGATAAAAAAATCACTAAAAAAAAAACAAAACAACAAAGAACAGAATATGGACTTTTAGTAAATAAACAGCCAAAATCAGTCAAAATTATTATCTCTGCAATTGATGCAAGTAATATTTACATTAATTCAGTATTGTCTCGTTGGGATAGTTTACCAGAGCCTTATAATGAAGAGGATGCAATTCAAGATGTTGTAAATAAAGAATCAGGAACCACCCTTGACAAAAAATTAACCAGGGTGTTGCATTTAATGGAAAAGAGTTTTACTAATGAGTTGTTTAATAAAGAATATCTTGATATTCCAAAACAACTGATTTTTGCGTCATTACTCCTTAAATGCTGCGATCAAAATCCCAATACACAGTCAAAGAAAAAAAAAGAAAGCAATTTTTTTTCTAATACAAGTACCATTAAAGAGCTTATTAATAACCTTACAGATGAATCCATTGATGAGCAAATTGAAAAACCTGAAGAAAAACCTAGTGAAATTTTCAGCGAAATTAGTTCACGTGTAAAAAATGCGATATCTATGTATAACATAGTCAGTGAAACAACTAATTTATTAGTGTTTAAATCTTTATCTCTACAAGGTACTTATGCTGAACAATTGGCTAAACTGAATGTAGTAAAAAGATTTCAGCAATATATTAGAGTATCCGTACTATTAGCCCTTTATTGTATTAACTTTGGTATCGTTTTTTCAATGGGTAATCCTTTGGGCGGACCTAGGGGCTGGAATGATTTGAATGAACTAAATTTCAAAAAAGCATTTTATGTAGTAAAAGATAATGAGGAGTTGAGATTAGCATTAAAAAAAAAAAAGATTTATGTGGAGGCAGGATTATAAATTCGTTAATACGATATGCGAGCAAATTAAATATTAATCATGAAGATTTAGAATATATTTTGCAAAAACCAACTCTATATACGACTAATTATGAAGATTCTCAATTCGAATTTAGTGAACCAAAACATACGCCAAGAGTTTTCGATTTCCTTAATACAAGGTTTCAACAACTTAATTTAAATGATCTTGAAGGAGATGATGATTTTGACGATGAAAGAGATGTTGAAGAGCACGAAAGAGATGTTGAAGAGCACGAAAGAGATGTTGAAGAGAACGATGAATATATGCACGATGTAAACAATGAAAGCAACAATGACATAAGCAACAATTTAAGTCAACCAAAAAATACCAGAAAATTAACACTAAAACATGACAAAAATCAATTTCTAAAGAAACTGGAGGCATTTTCAGAATTCATAAATCTCATTTCAGCAGATCCAATGATTTATGAACGAAATAAAAATTACATAAATTCAATTTCAATATCATTACAAACTCTTAGATCTATTTCTTCGCCAACAAAGAGTGCTGTTGAAGGTATGAGTAGAAAAACAGTAAAACTTAGTAAAGCAGTATTCAACTTTTTAAAAGAGGATTGGATGAACAACATTGACAATGGTTTATTCCAAAATACAAGAGATTTTTTGAATACACAAAATAATGAAAACGTGGAAAAGAAATGGTACTCGAAATTTCATGAAATCATTAAAAACGAAATTTCAATAGGTTATAATTATTTGAAACAAATATCCTCATTGAACCCAAATAATTACAATCAAGATCAACTTTCCGTGATTATGAATTTGATAAATAATTTCGAAAATGAATTTACTACAAGTGAACAATTAATGAAGCCTGAGCTGATAACTAGACATACGACAATAATTAATCAAAGGGCACAAGATTTTCTTGAACATTATAGCAACTATCTGAATAATTATGTAGAAAATCTTGGTGAAATGTATTCTCAAGAAATTGAAGAAGTTAAGAGTTACTTGAATGAACTTTTAAGCAACAGAGATAAATATAGATTGTTTATTGATAACCCTACTAGAATATATGATTTAGACGAAATGATTAAAGCTAAGATATTATCACTTTACAATAATTTTAAAGATAACAACTGGGATACCTTTACAAGTGCAGGTTATGATGAAAGCTTAAATGATGCTGTATCTGAAATAGAGCAAAAGATTGAAACGATATTAGCAAATTTCAATAATCAAAACGAGCCTTATCTTAAAATAGCAAATGACTTGACTCAACTTATTAATGTTGGTAATAATATCATCGAAAACAATCCATATGAGCTATAACGATAAAATAGCGGATACTTGTACTTGCTACATAATTACATCTAATTAAAAAACAACTCTTTTAAAGTTTTCGTTTTAAGAAATTTTAGAATAGTAGTTTGGTTTTTTATCTTTTCTCATCTTGTAATGTTGTTCTTTCCCAACTTCAATAAAAGTTCTATTACAACATTAAATATAATTTTTTTTTTTTTTAAAAAAAAAAAAATTCAATTGATATATTGAGAGGTTCGCAAAACCGAAAATATTTTGTCAGAATTTTGAATTATAATAAATAAATGATAAAAATTTAGATTTTGGATCGGTTGTATGTTAGGCTCTTTGTTTAAATTTTGGCATTAACCAGTTATTCGTCCTTATAGTCATGCTTGAAATTTCTAACTTTGAAAGCAACAAAGAAATTAAAGTATTTTTAAAAGAAGAATTTTAATAAAGTTTTCTAAAGATAAATTTTTTCGACATTTATTACAATTTTAGTAATCAGATCCATATTATAATATATATGATACATCAATAAATTTTACGCAGAATTTTTTGGGGTAGTTGGTTATACCATGTTACTTTAATAACTTCGCCAAGTAACATATTTTAAAATATGTTTTCATCTTAAAATGTTCCTTCCCATTCATTAATTTTCTATTACTAAATATTAATTAGATCTAACTACTCTGGCACGGCATGATAATAAAGCTTCAAAAAGGAAACTTAACAGATAATATTAAAAGGAAAAGGATAACAATAATAGGAATGCAAAAGTTAATCACTATCATAATGTTTATTATTACCATAGTAATCATCAAGAACAGATTCATCATCAGAGCAATTATTAGAAGAATAAGGAGAATAATTTATATATTTTTGTTCCAACTGTTCCAACTCAGAAACATCATGAAGAGACTCGATATCAGAAACCTCTTTATCCTCACAAGAATGTACCATAGCCGGATTAAGAATATTATTCACTCTAGACCAATAATTTAGAGAAGAAGACTTTTCAACAGTAACACTTTCATAAGAATGTTCAGAAAGATTAATTCCTATAGAATCCCAAGAGTAAGAATCAATAAACTCATGATAAAAAGTAAGAAAGGAGTCACCAAGACGATTTGAAAGAAATCTTTGAAAATCAGCAAGAAAGTTATCACGTTGCTGAATTTCTAATTCAAGAGAACAAACTATGTTATAAAGACAACAATGAGAATCTTTACAGCTTTTATGTTCTGAAGTTTGATCTTTAGGCATTTTAAAGAATTACTTTAACTTTGAAAAAGTAAGGACTCGAAATTTTACAACTCTGAAATTATAATATTTTTATTTTATACGTATTGGTATATTACTGTATTATTAAATATTTATAGAACTTAGCATGTGACATTAATAATAATACACTTTCCTTGAAAAATACAAATCTATAAACTAAAAATTTTTTTGTAAATGCAAATCATGTGAAATGGTGACTTTTTGAAATGCTTGAGCGTAAAGTGGGTGAAGCCCTTATCGTTAGAGAAATTATGACAAGACATTTTTTACAAAATATTATAGAAAAAAAAATACTTTCATAAAATTTTATTAATAATTTTATTATGTACTCTTGGTAGTCTTGGTTATATCATGTTTTTTTTAATAGCTTCGCTTGCACCAAAATCAATTTCTTTCTGATGAGAATTAATCCAAATAGTTGCGGGTCTAAAACCAAGACCTGAAGAATCTTGAAGTAATTTTTGAGCCATAGTAATATTTTGATCACAACCAAAACCCAAAGATAGTACATTCCTAATTTATATTGAACTGACCTTTAATTTCGTCATTGCCTTCATTTTGAAATTTTTTTAAAAAATTCAAAGGATTTATCAAGATTATCGTTATTCATTAATTTAGATGTATTAGCATTAGCGTTAGTTTAAAAATTAATTAAAAATAGGGAATTTCTATTTCACCCAGGTTAAAGTCACCCGAAATATTAAAAATCATGTTATAGTTTATTTGTTCTAGGACCCTTATTACTATTACATATAATCAAAAAACTCCATTTTTTTTTTTTTTTTTTTTTTACTTCTTTCCTTGGTTATTCATAATTATTAGCTAATTTTTTATTGAGAGAATATGCATGTTCTTCATCAAAATGCTTGCTGCAACTTGCCATAATCTTTTTATATTTTTGTAGTTGGTATTTTTCTTAGCAATATCTGAAAAAATGTCATATGCCTTCTTGTACTCCCTATTAATTTTAAGTTGATATGCCATGTTATAATTTGCCTCATCACGAAATTTGGGGCTATTTCTGGAAATTTCTGAATAAATAGCGATAGTATTCTCGTACATTTTCGTATCTCGAAGACGCCTTACTTCTGCTTCAAATTCATTTTGAAATTGATTCTTCAAAATAATTTTCATTAGTATATATGTTTCTACGAGCGCATAATATTATAATAACAGAGATTATATATTTACCTGTTTGGCCATCATGTGCAGATTTAAAAAATTTTTTTCTCAAAATCTTTGGATATATATAATTTGCAAAAATTTTCTAGAAGGTTTTAACATTTTGACAACTAAATCTTCTAATTGTATAATATAATTAGCTAAATGAATTGAATAGTAATGTTAAAATTAAATGAAATGATTACTAGTTATTTAAAATTAAATTAATATATCGATATCATTGAATTAATAAATTAAAATTTTTATTTTTCATATGTTGATTCAAGCTAGTTTAGCATAGGATAATAGATCCCGTTAATTAGATGTATTAGTAATACTGTAATAATAACCCGATCACTAATCACGGAGTACATTATTTTTACTTGAATTTAAACCTACAAAAGAAAATTTAGAAGGAGAAAGAAATAAAAATAAAAATAAAAAAATAAAATATTAATGCGAAGTTACTATTATTTTTGCAGTTTATCTGACCTTAATTTTCTGAAATTATCCGATAGAATTCCAGAGAAAACCAGACTTTGGGCTTTTAAATTTATAATTTATTGAACTAAAACATGTCAGCAGCAAATAAAATTGCGATGACCGAGCTATAGAATTTCATGTAATCAAAACAAAAAATTGACTTAAAATTATACAAAGGGGAATACTTTTGACGCGTACTGTAACTATTATAACAAACTGAAAATAATCAAAAATTAAAATAGAAGAAAAGTAAAATATCTAAATTTCTATTGTATTTTTTGAACTTCTCAAAATCGAAAATTCTGTGGAATTGTCTTTATCATCTTGTATATCTTCATTTAGAATTATTAATCCATAAACTGTACATTCTTTGCTCGAAATCGATGCAGCTCGTAAAGTTTTAGCGGCTTGTTTTGCACCTTCACCTGTTGAGCAAACTGAAATTCTATTCGCATTCTTTAGATTTATATCTAACCAATTTTTGCATTCTTCAAATGCCTAAATTAAGAATTGTTATATCTTTATTTGATAATTATTTATTAACCATACTGTATTACCTCTGAATGACTATAAATTGTTTCAACATCCTGTAACTTAAAATTTGAGAGTAGATTATGACTAATATTTAAAGTAATTGTTTCAAAAATTTCAACGTTTTGCGATTTAATATATTTGGCATTAATGAGTTTATTTATTCCGTTACAGTTAATCTTAGAAGCAACAACAGCAAATTTGGAAATCCCTTTTTTCAGACTATCAATAACACTTTTAACATTTTCTTTATAAATAAATCCAACGTTATTATTATTTTTAAAAAATTCTTTAGCGGCCTATAATCAAAAAAAATTAAATAAATACTAATTCTTAAATTTTACTAGTAGTGTAATTTAAAAATTACTTGAGATGAGTTCGTGTAGGGTCCGATACAAACTACATATATTTTGTCTATATTCATAAAGGAAGGTTTGATAAGTAATTGAGATTCTTTAATAAAATCATGTCCAATTATCAAAATTTTATTATTGGAAACGTTGTTACTTTATTAGACAGAATTTAATTGAAGATTTAATTTCTGTTTTATCAATTGAATTTACTGTTATTAAGAAACGCCAATGAAAACCAAACTTAATATCAATGTATAATTATTATTATGAATTGTTACTCAATTGAAAATTAGCGACGCGTTTGGATTATACAATTATGTATATACGATTTTTTTAAACTTTACTTATTTTTGAAATACACTAATTTTAATTGAAACATTTATTTTTAGGAAAAATTATTCGTATTATATTACTAAAGCATTATAATAAACTCTTAATTTCAAAATATTAGTGCTCATGACGATTAAAAAAATCTAATATTACAAGAAAAATGAATTGAATTTTGATATATTTTGTGTTTCAAATTTCTGAAATCGAAATCTCAATCTGAAAATACTAAATCGCAATTATGAATAAAGATAACAGGCCAAACAAAGTATCATATAAGTCGCCAACAACATCGCTCCCTCTAACCAGTTTGATTCTCCATCCTAAAAAGACATTTTGTCAAATAAACTCTGAAAATATATATACATAATAAAATGATGTTTACCTGAATAATATAATTGGTTATTAGAACTGATATAAACAATATAATAGTTTCAAAGAAATTAAAGAGTAAACTCATTTGTTGATTAATAATCCAACCCAATATAACCAAAAATGGAGTAATAAATAATGAAACTTGCTGGCAATAAAAAATTATTATTTTTGAGAAAGAAGTTAATTACGGAAGTTTGATCATTTAGTATACCATAGAAGAGCCAATGGCTATGTTAATTGCCATATTCATTTTATTATCCATAGCTGCAATAACTGCCAAGGTATCTAAAAAATTTTTTTAGCAAATAATAAAGCGATTAAACACTAACAAGATAATTACCTCAGCAGCATTTCCAACAATCGGCAAAATGATTAATCCAATAAAAGTTTCTGTAAAACCAAGAGTTTTTACTACTCCTTCAAATGAATTAACTAAAAATTCTGAAGCTAAAGAAATAAATACAGTTGTAATAATTAACAAAATTATAGAAAGTAGAAAAGGTAATTGTGGCTCTTCATATTGTTTCTCAATATATATCGATTGCCCTTTATTTTGCATCTCATTATCAATATCTTGTTCCTCAATATTTATCGATTGCTCTTCATCTTGCTCCTCATCTTTATAGAAATGTGAATGGGTTTTTAATTAAAATAATAATTGAAGCACATAAATTATTAACAATATTATTGCAGTTCTGTGAGATAATATTAAAATTTTTTTAATGTCATTGCTAAAAGCAATGTTAGGAATTATTAAGCTTATACAAGCTAAGGTCATCAAACTCGAACTAGTTTGAGCTACAGTTTGATTAAATTTTTGTATCTTATGCTTAATACCTCCAGCAAGAAAACATGTTCCTAAAACCAATAAAATGTTTGAAATAATTGATCCTAACATCGAAGACTGAACTATTTTAATTTCTTCAGCATGTAGAGCCAAAATAGAAATTATTAATTCTGTTGCATTGCCAAAAGTAGCATTTAATAATCCAGCAATTGCTTGTCCGGTTTTCGAAGAAATGGCTTCAGTGGCATCACTTAACAATTTTGCTAAGGGAATAATTGCTAAACAATTAAAAAAGAAAACGCATCCAGAAGGCCAATTAAAAACATGAGCAAAAATTTCTAATAGAATGAATATTAATAATAAATTTAGCCATGATCTGAAAATTAAAATTAATGGATCGAAAAATCTGGACATTTTAGTGGTGAATTGCATAAGAAATACAAGAATTTTATATATTACAGAGTATTGTTTATTATTTTTTGAATATTAGTTATGACTTACAATTAATAATGAAAATCTAAATGAATTAAAAAGAAGTAATTATAAAAAAAACATAATAATTTCTAATAAAAAATTAATACAATTTTCAATATTCTAAATGAGAAATTAAAAATATTGTATGTTTGATTTTAAATATTAATATATTGAGCACGCATATGCTTTCATTTTATCTCTATTTGGCAGAGAAACGATTAATTTATAATAAAAAATAATTTTTTTTTTGGTAACGTAAATTTTATTTATATAATATTTAAAATTAGTCTTAAAATATTTTCAAGAACATTGGTTACTATTATCAAGAAAATTTACATCCTAAATTTGTTTAATATCTTTGTCTATAAAAATTATTCCATCCAAAATTTGTTTAATATCTTTGTCTATAAAAATAGTTTCTATTTTCATATAGAGATTAATAATTACATTTTCAATAAAAGAATAAATAACAAGACATAAATAATTAATATTACTATCTTCTATTTCAAAAAGATATATTAAAATAAATGACGAAATTGCTATAAAACAACAATGTAATATCATATTAAAACATGAATAAAACTTATTCTTTTTTGTTTCTTGATAGTTGAACTGGGTATAAATATTAAAGTATTCTTTCAATCTATTTAAAGATGCATTTTCAAGTTCGCTTATCCTTATTTGTTTCAGTTGTTTGTTAAAAGAGATTTTCGAGAGAGTAAATATTCTTCCTATGTATGTTATACTTAAAACAGCAATAACTATGTATACTTTAACCATTTTATTTTTTACAATCCATAATAAAATAAATCTGAAAGTGATAATAACCATTTGGTACATTCGCATCAAAACTAATGTTTTTCTCTCATAAATATTTTTTAAATATATCTCATATTGATTTTTTAATTCAATTAGATATTCAAGTTTACTTTTTTCTTTTTCCATTTTTTTATATAAACAAGGTAAAATTAAAAAAGTGAAGATATCGACACACCTTTTATATTTTTTATTCTTATTTGATAATACGAACTTTGTCTTGAATTTTTCAGATCGAACGTACAATTTTTGCTGAGGTTATTTGTATTATATTGCAATTCGATTGGTATTATTATAGACCTAGAGATGGGATGTGATTTAAAATTAATCAATTTTAAAACAGATTTCAATTGCTGAATTTTTGAATGTATAAACTTTTCGGAACATGGTAGAATAATATTTCTAAATCATAAAAATAAATTTAAATCATGATTTCTGCCATCTCTAATAATATAATACAATCTTGCAGTGTAATCTACGCTTATTTATAAGCAATCACACATGCTCCATTTATTTCATTATATATTTTTTAGCTTTCTAAATGATAGCATTACCAAATGAATGCCTTGTTGAAATATTTAATAACCTTAGAAATAATTATCAATTCTTATTTTTATGTCTTCTTGTAAACTGCTAATAGTGTAGAAATGTTGTTCCAATATTATGGAGTGATCCATTAACTTGTTATACAGATAGAAAACTTATAAGAATATACCTTTTATCATTAAATGCTGAAGAAAAGGAGTCTTTAATTCCATTAAATATATTACTTCCAAATGGCCCAAATCTATTATTTGAATATACATCATACACTACATTGATCAAATGCAAAATTTTGGCAATAGGAATTCTAAACTGGCTTTGCAGTAAGGAATATGAACCTCGTAACTTTGATGAAATAATAAACAAACTTGAATCTCACGAATTCGGGAATATGGTTCAAATAGTTGAATATTCATTAATTGCAATGTTATTACAAACAGGTGAAAAAATTGAGTGTTTCACTAGTAATTGTTATCCCACAAAAGAAATTAATAGTAAAATAGTAAATTTTTTATTAGAAATTCATTATAAAACACTATTACTTTAATGGAACTTTCTTATGTCGAACTTGGTTTTGAAGAATTAAAGACACTAGCAGATATTCTTTGTAAGAATACACATCTAACTTCATTAAAACTTGATAGTTGTAGGCATGATCTTAAGAAAGCAGGAATAAATCTATTAGCAGAAGCACTTCATGCAAACACAACACTGTCATCCCTAGATCTTACCAATAATAACCTTGGTTCTGAAGAAGCGAAAGTATTTGCGGAAGCCCTTTACAAAAATACTACTATGACCTCCTTAAATCTTAGTATTAATAAAATTGGTTTTGAAGGAGGAAAAGCATTTGCAGAGGCTCTTTATAAAAATACATCATTAATTTCTTTGAATCTTGGTAATAATAGACTTGGCTTTGAAGGATGTAAAGCATTAGCAGATGCTATTTGCAGTAACACTAGTCTAACCACCTTGGATATTGGTGGTAATAATATTAGTTTTAAAGGAATGAAAGCGATAACATATACACTTTGCATAAATACTAGTTTAACTTCTCTGGACCTTAGTTGTAGTCAACTTGGAATTTCGGGTAGCAAAATATTAACAGAAGTTCTTGTAAAAATACTACACTAACATCTTTAATTCTTTATGACACTGGACTTTGCTCTGTAAAAATAAGAATGTTAGCATTAGTTCTTTACAAAAACATTAATTTAACTTCATTAAGTCTTAGTAATAATAAAATTACTTTTGATAGAGTAAAAGTATTATCAGAGGCTCTTTACAAAAACACAAATTTAACTTTTTTAAATCTTAGTTCTAATAGACTTACTTTTGAAGGAGTAAAAATATTATCCGATGCACTTTGCAAAAACACTACTTTAACTAGATTATTTCTTTCTGACAATCAACTTACTTTTAATGAAGGTCTAGTATTAGCAGAGGCTCTTTGTAAAAATAATACTCTAGAAGTTTTAGATCTTAGTGGAAATCAATTTGATTATGAAGGAGTAAAAATATTAATAGAAGTGCTCTATAAAAACACTACTTTAATTGATTTAGTAATTTGTGAAAATAAACTTAGTTATAACGAATACAAAAAATTAGCAAAAGATCTTTATAAAAATAATGTTGTGTTAAATTTAGAATATTGTGTATTTGTGTAAGAACTGAAAATCATGAGACTTAGTTATTTTGGTTCTATCAAGAATTCACTATACAGCAAACTTTACTCTTTATTATGTATTTCAAATAGTTTTTTGTTACACTTTTACTAAAGACCAATTTTAACCTTTAGTCCATATTATTAAATTAAAAATTACCTTTCTACAATATTTAAAGTCAGCTATTCATTTTTTTTTAAAAAAAATAATTTAGACACTCATGCTTTTGATATATTCTGATGCATAGTAAAATAGAAGGAGTAAAGTATATCGATATCGATAGGATAATACAATTTAATGAATGTAATTTGTAAAAAAATGTTTAACCTATATTTTTAGAAAGTAAACATATTATTTATTCCTAATTCATCTAAAGAATCATTTATTTTTTATTCTTCTTGACTAAACACTGCAGAATAAAATTCACTTTTTTTTCATTTATATTGTCAATTATATGCTTAAAATCAGGATCACGATGAATTATATTATCCCGGAAAAATTTTTGTAATGTCAGATTTTCCTTGAACTCTTCATTTGTTTGTTCCACCATAGGATTGTCTGTAATCCACACTGGGTAGGTACATAAGCATTCCATTGGAAACGCACCAGAATATTTCCAATCAATGATCCCATAATTTCATCATTATTGACTAATATATTTGATGAATGAAAGTCTCTATGTGTTAATACAAACTTGTTTTCATCATCCTGAAAGTATTTGGGCACCAATTTGCATAGTTCTTGATATCTTGAAATCTAATACTCTTGCTGATCTATAGATTTAAAGGTTTCATAATACCGAATTTTATTTCAAATAACAGCTAAAATATATTCTTTTGTTGTGTTGAAAGGCCCTTTTTTCATGGTTGATAAAGTTGCCTGTTCATCAGAAAATAAATCAATTTCGATCACCTGACCAATTTTAAATTGATTATTTTTATCAAAAAAAATGCTACCAACTTTTGAAAAAGTAAGCTTTTTAAGTGCCAATAGAATTTCAATAATCTTTAAAAGAAATATCTCTTTTTTATTTATGCTGAGACCAGACTATATATCACAAAGGCGACTACCAGACAAACGTTCTATGAAAATATATTCTGCTCTTACTGGATTGTTGACAGAACTATTCCAATAATAAACTTTAGGAATAGGAATAGTCGTATTTAAACGAATATATTCTATAACTGCTACTTCACTTTCTGTCTTCCAGCGTAGATATACAGGAAATGCTACTTTTCCAATATATTCTTTATCATTTTTCATCTTTAAGATATATACCTTGTGAAAGCCACCTTCAGAAAGTTTTTGTATAGAGGTACACTATTCGTGAAATACACTAACTGCAGATTCTTGCAAAGCTTCTAAATTAACATCTAGTTCTATAGAATTACCACTTTGATCACTAGCATGAGAGTTATTTAATATTTTATAATTATACAATTAAAATAAGTTGTAAAATTTATTTTAAAATTCTATCTATATATACTGTATAATATACTTGTAATTCAATTCAAAATTTGCTAATTGAATAGATTCAAATTTAATGAATTAGACTTAGTGTTATTGAAAAGATAATTTCATTCACCATTATGTTAGCGAGGTATTAAAATTTTTATTTCTCCCTTTATAGCGTAAATAGGATAAAATTATGAATATGTAATGTTAATATTAGAATTTATAACCCGTTCGAAAATTTAAATTTATAGAAAATTTAATATTTAATTAAGTTGTAAAATTTATTGTAAGATTCTATCTTATATATACTTATCACATACTTGTAATTCAATTCGGAATTGCTAATTGAATAGATTAATTGAATGAATTAGACTTAGTGTTATTGAAAAGATAATAATAATTTCATTCACCATTTTGTTAGCAGGTATTAAAATTTCAACAATACAATTTAGAAATTTTCTTTCTTCCTTTATATTAGCTGTATAATAGTAGGCGTAAATAGGATAAAATTATGAATATCAGATATACAGTATAATGTTAATATTAGAATTTATAACATGTTCGAAAATTTAAATTTATGGGAAGTTTAATATTTAAACTTCAGAATTATCAAAATCACTTTAATAATTGGCACGAGAGTTATTTGACTTTTTTCTAATAATACAATTAAACAAGTTATCTACTTTAGATTTTTTTTAGTTTTTAATTTATATGTAAACTAGTTACAAATATTTCAAAAAAAAAAGAGAAAAAAAATCTCTATATTAAAAATTAAAGCAAAAAATGTTAATCAAATTATAGGGAAAAAAATCTATCATTGTCCAATATGTAAAAGATCAGTAGTACTTTGTAAAAAACACCAAACACTTTGTAAAAATCAATATTTAGACAATAAAAAAATATTGGTAGAATGCAAATTTAAACGTCTCATGGATGAAGATTGTTTAATGTGTAAAAGATGAAATCAATTTGGAAATAAATTGAAGAACTGATTGCATTTTTCAGTTTAGGATAAATATAAGATGAAAGATAGGTGCCTGGCATAAAAGCCAATTATTTATTTACAAAAAAATTTATTAAATTTAAAATTGACGATTAAAGTTAAATTATTTAAAGAAAAGGAAAAAATCCTTTAGTATATGTTAATATTTTCTAATAAAAATTTAATAAAAGCAGATTTAACTAACGTGTTCAGGGGAACACATTTAATTAAAGCATAGTTTAAAATATTTATATGTTTCTGAAAAAGCACACAATGCAAAAAAATAATAATAATAATAAATTCCGATAATACATAATATTTTTATTATAAAATCATCACGATAATGGGAATTTTCTTAAAAATTGTAATAAATATAACAAAGTCATTCAGAAATATCTGAATAAAAATATATCAGTTTATTAATAACTATAATAAATTTAAGTTTTTGGCTCCTACCATTATTCTATAATGACTGATATTTATCGTGATTTACCTGCTTCTTGGGAATTATTATACATAGGCCATTGCTTTGAATATGTTGGCAAACAAGTTGGTAAAAGTTCTTTTGTACATAGACTATATAAGTCCATGGCTCCAATGTGTACACAT
>CAJVQC010000026.1:0-21074 GCA_910592285.1 Racocetra persica | reverse complement strand
CATGAACCGGTACTCTGGTGTATTTTTGTCCGAATTAACCCGATCGGAAATGTCGGAAGGTGATTTTCAAGGCAAAGACCCCATGTAACCACAGTAAATCGTATAGGTGTGACATATTTCAATTAGTGAGATAAGATTCTAACGTTGTTACTTCATAAAGACACTTTTTATTAAACATTTTGCTTTTATACGTAGAATTAAAATGAAGGCGAAGTAAAATCGTTAATATGGAACGCAGATCCCAAAAAAATTTATTAGTGATCATCATTACGTATATCATCTGCGTACACCCTATATTATCAGTTATGCAATTACATTCTCATGCAGATAATACGTATTAACGTAAGCAGGCCAAATTACCACAATATCGATTTAACTATATATATGATGATCTTATGACCATTCCAGGACAGGATGGTCGCCAAGATTTTTGTCTCTAGGAGCCCTATTTATGCATGAATGGCAATTAAAGAGCCAAGATTGATTTACAATTTGCATCTAATAACAGTCTTTGTATTGGGGTATTTTTGATATAGAAATTTGAATATAAAAGTTTAGACGCATAACTTTTTATCTTGGCATCTTTTTAAACACTTTTTCCAATTAATGTATTAATAGATATTAACCATAGACTAAAATGGGTTAGCAGTACGTACGGTATGGGATAACTTCGATGCCTTTTTTGTTTAAATCATCACATATTGACCATATCGATGTTAACCAAAGATTGCTTGGCGTTATCGGATTTTGTAATGAACAATATCAAACGGAGTACGTATCATATTATTACCTAAAACAACAATAGAGTATTACAAACTTAATTAATTAATAATAACGTATTTAAATGCTTTCACTAGCATATATTAACATTAAAATCCCTGGAGGTTTGTTTGATCCTGTTTAAGATCAGTGTGGGCAGACTGGTTCTGAAGAAACCCATTCATTTTCATCGTTCTAGGCCTTGATTTACTATCGCTCTTTTGAGTCAAGCAGAGCTGGTTTCTGCACTTTTAGTCCCTATAGTCCTTTTGTAAAGGCCTTGAATTTTATAACGATGAAAATACCTTTGATCTTTGTCTTGCTATTTGTGACCATCATAATAGCTTCTGAAGCTGCACCAATAATCAATCCTCCCAGCAATTACATATCGCTTGTCAAAAATTTTCCTCCAAAATATTTTAAATGGACCGAAACACGTAATTATCATAAACTACGTGCATTGGTTAAATATGAATCATCTATAAGAACGGCATACAAAGATGGTTTAGTAGATGACTCTGTCATGAATAGCCTCGATGCTCTAAATTCTCGAGAGAAACTAAAGAAACGGACGACTTCTAATGTTAAGATTGGTGACATTAATAATGATATTGGGTATTTTGGCACAATATCAATTGGTGGTCAAAGTTTTAATGTAATTCTTGATACCGGTTCAGCAGGTAACAAAAATAAATAAATTTTAGAATTTTCGTGGGTTTTTTTTTTAATTTTTTTTTTCTTTTTTGTTCAAACATTATACTTGTGCAGATCTATGGGTTCCTTCTTCAGGTTGTTCATCTTCTGCCTGTTTAAATCATACAAAGTTTAATCAAGTAAAATCATCAAGTTTTCAATCTTTGAGCACACCTTTTTCAATCAAATATGGCACTGGTTCAGTTTCTGGAACTTCTTGTACAGACAATGTAGTTATTTCAGGCATAACTGTTAAAAATCAAGTTTTTGGCATCACAACAACTGAATCTAATGAATTCACAGGCTCTCAATTCGATGGCATCATGGGTTTGGCTTTTGACAATCTTAGTTCACAAGGAGCCTCAACACCATTCTCTAGCATGGTCCAGCAAAAGGTTGTCACTCAGCCAATATTTGCATTTCGTTTATCTAGAGCGGCAGATCATGATACAGGTATTATTACTTTAGGTGGTGTTGATATCAATTCATTTACTGGAACAATTAATTTTGTTAATGTGGTTGAGCGTACTGGATTCTGGGAGATTCCCATGAATGATGCTTCGGTTGATGGCAATTCTCTTGGTTTCAAAAATAGGAGTGCGATTATTGATACTGGTACTACATTGTTAATTGCACCACCAGCTGATGTAGATGCTATTCACAGAAAAATTCCTGGATCTGTGTTATTACAAGAGGGAGAATACGCTGTTCCATGTGATACAAAGACTAAAGTAGCTTTAAAGTTTAATGGTGTTAGCTATAGTATTGATTCAAGAGATATAGCTCGTGATCTTGTTTCGGCCATAAAAAATCTTTGCTTATCTGGGATTAGTCCTGGTGTCGTGGGTACAAATAATCAATGGCTTGTGGGTGATGTCTTCCTTAAAAATGTTTATTCAGTATTTGATTTGGGTACGCGTTCTGTTGGATTTGCACTACCTCGTTAATCAACATTCATACGTTTTATTTATAATATTAAATTGGGAAAATGGGATAATAAGGGTAAAATACATTTAATTGTATGTACAAATTCAGTAGAGTAATTTTTCAGACAAAAACAATGATCATTATTCGAATCAATAAGCTGTTTTAGAACTAAACCCGTGGGTTGTTTCTTTAATCTAAGGTCTTCCAGATCTTTTGTACAGAAAAAAAATAATAGATTAAAATTAATTAAAATTACGTTCTATATTGTGATAAATCAGTTTCGTCCACTAAATTGGCATATCAATTATAACAAAATAAGTAATATTAAACTATCGTCATTTCTTTTTAATTGATGTAGAGGTTGGAATCAAATGTTCAATTCATTTGAATATTCAAATTCATTGAATTTGAATTAATTTGAACCCAATTATTGTATGTGAATTTGTATAAATTTATATAAATGGGCTAATTAGAGTTTAAAAAAATAAACGCAAACAAATTTGCCTGTATTACAATTTAAGGGATAAGGTTATCTTGAATATTAAAAAAAAATAAATAAATATAGAAAATTACTACGATTTACAGGCTTTGAAATTCACATCTCCGTTTCAAAAAAGGTTTCTATTTAAGTTAGGGTTGGGTTAAGGTTATAATAAACAAAAAACTTTATTGTAAAATTTAGCAAGGAATTTTTTTATTTATAACACTAAAGACAGTTTTATAAGTATACATTATTGGTTCAACCGGGCAAATGAACACGTGCCGCTTTGCGGCACGTGTCAGCCAATCATTTGCCCGGTTGAGCCAAATTACTGTTATTTCAAAAATTTGCCGAATAATGGTGTTATCCGATAATTTATGATTATGATTGGTAGGGAGTCGTCGGCTGAGTTTTAATTCGAGTAAATGTAAATATTTCGTAACACATGAAAAAAATAACAGACAGAAATAAATTCATGATCATAAGAGTTTGTCGGATAATGTACACTTATTATACCATTAACTTTTGGTATAATTGGTATAATATTGGTATAATATAGATAAACCAATAAAATTTGGTTAATACTATGTATGACTATAGAGTTATAACCTGATTTTTAAATCATATATTATTATACCATTATTATGTGTTATTATACCATATAATAAGCAGTTATTATACCAAAAATATATTATACTATATAATTACATCCCTAGTTATAAGTAATTTTTTGATTTTTTTATAAAAAAAAAATTGGTTTGTTATACAAAAAAAATTAGCAGATCATGCTAATTCTGCAATTTTGATTAGTTAGGTGCAGGGCTGTAAATTTCACAGCCTGTTAAGATTAGCAATACTTATAAATATTAAAAAAATTAAATATAACCAAGAATTTATTAACTAGTTTAATTGATGATCCATAAGTCAACTAGACAAACTATATAGTAAAACATGACTCAAATTACTATATAAATTACATATGTCTCAAATGCCATGATCGTCCAAGGAAAACTTTTTTCTTATTAAGCTAATCAATCTTCTGTATTAAGAGAAAGTTGTAGAGCTCATTAAGATGCATCTAATGGTGGTTAGATCGTCCAAATCGGTCAAGTGAATATCGAGATATCATTAAAAAAACGTGTCAATAACTATATAAAATTTCTATAAAAACAATATATTGTTTCTATAGAAATTTTCGAAATTTTACATAATCACTAACACATTTTTTAATGATATTTTGAGATTCACTAGGCCAATTTGGATGATTTAACTACCATTAGATGTGTCTTAATAAGCTCTACAACTTTCTCTTAATACAAAAGATCAATTAGCTTAATAAAAAAAAGTGTTTTCTTGGATGATCGTAGCATTTAAGATATATGTAATTTATATAGTAATTTAAGTCATGTTTTACTATATGGTTTGTCTAGTTGACTCACGGATCATCAATTAAAAATATAAAATTAGCATTGTATTAATATTTATTTTTTTTTTATAATTTAGCAATTCTGTTTAGGTTTATTTAGAATTCTAAAAATAATCAAAATATTTAAAGAACTTCTATTAGAGATTCATCCAAATTAAAGATTCACTTGTGATATATCAGATAAAAATCTGTGATTCATCAAATATAACTTGTTTTAATAGTTTTTGATCTTTCTTAGGGTTTTTAACTTATTATATAAGAATTTTTTTTTCTTTGTTTATTAGCTAGTAGCTACCTACTTGTCAAAATACAAATTATAAAAACATAAAAAAAATAAGTACAAAAACAAAACACAAAGGCATAGAGAAATATAATAAAATATACAAGTAAAAAAAGAAAGAGAAAAGAGAGTAATAAGAAAAAAAAAAAAAATTTATCTATTCTAATAATTACAATTTTAAATTTGTATTGAGCTTGTAAAATTATATACTATTAAATAAACTACTTAATATATAAAGTAAATATCGAATACAAATTAACTTTTTTTAATGATCTTTTAGTTAATAACAAAAAAATTAAACTATAGTAAACAATATAGAAAAGTAACAAAGCAGACATAAAAATTCTCTTTTACTAAACAAACTTGCTATTAACAAAGCTTATATATATAAAACACCAAAGTGCAAATGTATAACAAAAAGCAGATCTGTATTTTAGATCAAGCTCTTTTTTTATAAACTGTTATTAATGAAGTTCTTAAATATGATATACCAAAATACAGATATTTGCAGACAGTTTATACAAAAAACAAGCTTTTGTTTTTATCAGTAAACTTCTCTATATATTTAGTATTCAAACTAGAGGAGTCTTTGAAACAGTAAAAAAGTAAATTCCTTTATATTTTTAATATCTAAACCAAAAAGATATTTTGATAGTAATGTTATTACAGGTCTTTAGACAAAAATATTTAATAAAAACTAAGAAATTAGACTATACTTTTATAAAATACAAGAAAAATCCTATATACTTTTGCTAGTCCTCTACTTTTTTTTAAGAAAATTTTTTGTAAAAAGTAAATGTTTCAGCTTATTCTTCTAAAAGATTGATATCACATATACTAAATAATCAAAATTATTTACTTTTTAAATTAGTATAACAAAACAACAAATATATCAAAATATATATCTTAAATATAACAATCTAATTAAACAATATTTTAAGACTTAAATCAAGAGATCTCCTTTAGTATAGGTAGACATATATAAATTTATAACAAGATTTTAATATATAAAATCTAACTAATTTGAGCCAATTTAAATTTTAACCTTAATTTTAACCCTAATAAGCTATAAAATTACTTAAATTAATTCAAAATATTTAATTTATATATATTATAATTGTATAATAATTATATATATCCATCTATACTAAAGATCAACCAAATTGAGTATCACCTTCTCTATATTCTTTTGGTCAATGAAGTTTTTTACTGGTTTTTAATTTTATATAAATTTAAAGTAGGAACTAGTTTGTTTAGTAGTATATAATTTTTACAAACCTTTTATAGAATTATAAATAAAATATTAGAATAAATAAATTTCTACTTTTTCTTTTGTTTTTAATACTCTTTTACTTTTTCTTTTCTTGCTTATATATTTTATTATTATCTTCTATACTTTTGTATTTTTTTCTTTTATATAGGCTTTCTTTGATTTAGCTTTTTGACAAAGCAATACAGCTGCTTCAGCTAATGATCAAAAAGCTCAAATCCTCAGATAGTTAAAAATCTAATATAAAGCAAATTGCTGCTAGATAGTGTTGTACTTAAGCTATAAAGTTGAATAAGTTTTTATTATTATAGAAATATAATATAGAAAGTTTTGTATATCTATTAACAATAATTTTTTGGTACTTTTAATAAAATAATAATAATATAACTATCAATAAAAAAAAGTAAATATTTAATAAAAAAAACTTTATTAATTTGATTATTGTAAAAAAATTAGAGCAAAGTCTCAAATTATTATTTGTATAAATATTTTTGTATTTAAAATACAGTACATATTTGTTGCTACTACTATTTACTATTACTATCTGCTAATAAATATATAACTAAATAAACTATTTTAGTTATATTCAATTTAATTTGAGAGAAGAATAATGCTGACTCATTGATGTATATAATATTAATCTTTTGAATACCAAATATTTTAAAAAGTTTATTTAAGAGAAGTAGATTTAATTTTAAGAAAATTACTAAGAAATATCTTAGTATATTATATTTAACTTAGATTTTATTAATAACAATCTACTTATAGTAGAACCAAAAATAGTATTTATTTAGTTATTTTTTTATACTGTTTTACTATAGTTTAGTTTATTGTTATTGATTAAAAGATTGTTAAAAAAATTATAGAAAGATTTGTATATTAATATTTATTAAAAAAATAAATTTTATAAAAAAAACAAATATTTTTTAAAATATTTATATTATTAATTAATTTATCAGTTAATCAAAAAGTAATTTTAAGAAGCTCTAGACAAGATTCAAGAAGATACAAGACCAAAGGCCAAAGTAACAAACCCAACAGAATGATTGATTGAAGTAATATATCAAATAAGCATTAAAAACTCACAGATGAATAGTAGAGTGTGGAAGAAGAAAAAGAAAGACCTACTTATAAAATAGGTACAAGTTTTGAAAACTCAAAAAAACTTTGATATAAAATAGATTCAAGATACTCTAATGCACAAGCAAAAAGAAGTCAAGAATTAGAAAAAGAAGAAAAAAGATATGTTATTCAAGATACTAGAGAAGATCTTTGTAAAAATCTTTGAAAACCGGAGTATCTAGAGTGAAGTTCAAGAAAAATTTTTGAAAAAAAAACCAAAGCCTAGAAGGAAACAAAAAAAGAAAAAGGTAAAGTAAGAAGAAAAAAGGAGACCTATGAATCTAGACCACAATAGGAAAAGAGTTGGAGCAGACTATCTATAATTTAGAAGTGAAAAGACCAAAGGAAGGCCCAAGACATTTTGAAAAAAAGAAGGTTTACAGAAGAATATGTCCAGAAAAGCTTGGTAGAAAAAGTATGCAAGAAGTAGAAAAATACCTTGGCATGGCGAAGCAAGAAGAAAAGACTATTGAAAAGAAGATAAGAAGATTTCTGAGAGCTGGGTCACTTATCAGAAAGGATAGACTAAACTGAAAGAAGAAAAGAAGAAATATAAATATAAATAAAAGAATTCTGGCAATTTTTTCTTATTGAGAGATAAAATAGAATTACTTGCTAGAAAAAAATTAGATTTAGATTATTGTTTTAAAAATAGTGTAAAAAAAGAAATTTGCCAATTTAATGTAGTTAAAAATTTTTTTAATTTGAACTATTTTATTATAGTTTCGCTGGCTAATTTGGTATAGCCCCGGAGTAGACAATAGTTTTAACCAGTAAGGCAGACTGCACTTGGGTATCTATAGAGAAAGCTAAGTAATGTTAGATCTGTAACTTAGATAGTAAATAATGTTCTATATTAACTTTGATCTAATAAAGATACTAGCGAGGCTGCCAATACTACAAAAAAAAAAAAAAGTAATTTTAATATAATATAATACAAATTATTTATAGAAATTAGAGTTTTTGAAATATAATATACTTATATCTAAAACTTATTTTTAATTAAATCAATATTTTTAAAACTCTAATTAAAATTGTAAAGCTTATTTAAATAAATTTAATAATAATTAAACAATTAAAATCAATCTAATAAATATCAAGATATTATTAAAAAAAATAAGCTCAAATATAATATAGCTTACCCTACCCTAAAATTTAGAGTATGTACTCTAAATATTGGGGTATATACCCTCAAAAAATAGAGTATATACTCTAAACAACTCTATTCAGCCTAGGTTATATGAAAAAGAACTCTAGACTCTAAAAATAAAAGTTACGTAACATGTAATATATCTTAAAAAATAGTGTATATATTTCAAAAAATAGGATATGTATCCAAAAAATAGGGTATATACTCTAAAAAATAGAGTATATATCTTAAAAATTATATAAAAAAGGGTATTATATAGTATTATATATATATATACGCACAGGTCCTCCTGTGATAATTATAGCTAAAAATTGGTATAATTTCAGCCAAAAATTAGTATAATGCTGATAAAAAAAGGTACACTATACTATATTTTAGCCAAAAAATAATTTATTAACTATATATAAATAATAGTTTGTTTATATATAAATAAACTATTATTTATATATAGCTAGTAAAAAATAATTTTGAAATTTAAACTAGGGCTTCTAAATTTGGGTTTGGTTTGATTTGAGTTTGATTAAACTTAAACTTAAATTCAAACTTAAAACTTAAAATTTTGTAGATCTTCAAACTCAAACCAAATTTAAACTTGTAATATTTAAACCTAAACCAAACTCAAATATAATCTGAGTTTTATTTAAGTTTAGTCTAAAAGTTTGCAAATGAGTTTGGGTTCAATGTTTAATAAAAGTTATCTAAAATATTTTACTTTATTTTATTATTTTTTAAATATATATAATTAATTGTTATATTAATTAAGACTCAATTTACTAATAACAATATTTTGTAATACCAATATTGATAACAAATTTTATTCTATGTGATGAAAACAAATATAAACAAAAAAGTAAACAACTGCAGCAAACAACAATAACAACAACAAACAACGACTGCGGAAAAGCAACATGTTACTGTTTTCACATGAAGCAAATAGCAAAAGAATAGGCTGCAACAAAACCTGCTAACATAGTGGAAGGCATGATTACAGTATTCGATGCCATCCAGAAAATAATAACAAAAATAACTGATGAAGTAATAAATACAACAGTAGAAGAAATGATGCCAGAGTATATTGGACAAAAACTCATTACAAAAAAAGAGGCCAAAATACAAGAAGAAGAACTCTACGAAGAACTATAGCAATATAAACATGGTAAACTAAAATATACAAAGCTTGCACTTAAGGAAAAAGATAGTGAGGCCTTTCATGAAGTGATACAAAATAGAGAAGACCCACTGCAGAATATATTAAAAGAAGAAATAGTTGGTATTATGGTGCAATTAAAGACAGCCGATGGGATTAGACAGGTATTAAAAGATAGGAAAAAACAAGTTGCTGAAGTAAGGTCGAAAATAAACTTAAGCTAGAGCAAGAGACTCCAAGAGCAAAGAAGAAACTAACAGAGACAGCACAATGAAGAAGCTTTGAAATCTTTAGTACAACAATTCAAAGATTCAGTCAAGACTACCGCAACAAACCAGCTTGAAGAAAAAAAAAAAATTCAAGAAACAAAAAAAAGAAAATTGCAAGCTTTGCAAAGAGAAAAACAAGCTGCCGAAATAAAGTTGAAGTTAGAATCAAATTGGAGCAAGAGACTTCAGAAACAAAGAGAAATTTAGCAAAAGCAAAACAACAAATCAGCATTAAGAACTCTGGCCATAAACTTCAAAGTATCTACTGAATTTGTCTTAGCACATCAAGAGGAAAAAAGAAGAAAATCAAGAGAAAGAAAAAAACAAAAAAACAGAAAACAAGACATTGAAGCCTTTGAAGAAGCAAAATCTATAAAAGAGGATCAGAAAGATTTAAGACCAAAAACTGAACCAATGACTCTAACAGAATAGTTAATCGAAGCAATATACCAAATAAGCACTAAAGACCCACAGTCCAATAACAAAGTCTAGAAGAAGATAGAGAGATCTACTCGTAAAATAGATGCAGTGTTTAAAGTTTCAAAGAAATATCGATGTAAAGGTGATTCAAGACACATCAACATACAGACTGAGAGGAGACAAGAATTGGAAAAAGAAGAAAAGAAAAAGAATAGGCTATTAGGATTACTAGAAAAGATTTTTGTGGTAATTTTCGAGAATAGAGAAATTTTTGGGAAGAAAACCAAAGATTAAGAAGGAAAAAAGAAAAAAGAAAAAGGTGACAAAAGGAAATAAAAAAGATCTTCATATTCTGAATTTGAAAAGAAAAGAAATCAAGCAGACTACCCAAGATCTAGAAAAGAAAAGACCAAAGGAGGACCCCTTGTACTTCAAAGAAAAAAAGGTTTATAGAAGAATATCTCCAGAGAAGATCTTTGTAACAAGCTCTCAGGAAATAAACGAAGAACATAAAGCTATGATACAAGAAGAAAGCATCAAAGAGAAGAATACTAAAAGACTTCAGAGAGCTATTTCTCAAATTGGAGAGAGCAGGTTAAACTAGAAAAAGAGAAAAAGGAAACGCAAACATAATCAAAAGAATTTTGGCAATAATTCTGCTTTGAGAAATAAAATAGAATTGTTTATCTTTAGAAAATTAGGTTTAGAAATTAGTTGTAAAAAGGATGATAGTTTAAAAAGAGATAATTGCCAATTAGATTTAGTTAAAAATTCTTTTGATTTGAAACCATCTTGCTATAGTTTCGCTGGCTAGCTTGGTACAGCTTTCTGGTATAGGCAATAGCCTTAACTGGTAAGGCAGATCACACTTGGACACCTGTAGAAGAAGCTGAGTGATGTTAAATCTATAACTTAGATAGTATATAATGTATTATATTAGTTTTGATTTAATAAAGATACCGGTAAGGCTGCCAATATTAGAAAAAAAAAAAGATAACAAATTTTATTGTCTCTAATACTAAAAACAAGCTTCATTTCTCACAACAACAATACTAATAGTGAAACTTCAGTATCTACAATACCAGATCAATAACTAAGTTCTACAATTAGCAATATAAATACTAATAACTAAGCTTACTTTTTGCAATATTAATATCAGTAATAAAATCTACTATTAGCAATAGCAATACTATTAATAAAATCTCCAAAGCGATACCAACAATAAAATTTCACCACTAGCAATAATATACTAATAATAACATCAATAATAAAATCTTAAGGATAATACTAATAATATAAATTATCTAGAAGAGTTATATGAATAATACAAACTATTTAAAAGAGCTATTTGAATAACACAAACTATTTAAAAGAGTTATATGAATAATACAAACTATTTAAAAAGGCTATACAAATAATACAAACTATCTAAAAAGGTTATATAAATAATATAATTTATTATAGATCCTAGTTTTTATACCTCCAAATTTATTATTTATATTTCTAAAGGTTTAACTTTTTTTTTAAACTTTGAATGAAAATATTTTAGTAATTACCAAGCCAAATTTGATAAACTTTTTTTAAATTATATAAATTCATAGAATTCAAATAAAAAAAAGTTTATTAAATTTGGCCTAGTAGTTACTGAGATATCTTCGCTCAAAGTTTAAAAAAATCAAAATATCTATCAAAACAAATAATATAAAATTTTTTTTAAATATTGAGTAAAGATATCTCAACTACCAAGTCAAATTTGATGATTTTTTTCTTGTTTGAATTCTAAAATCTGTAGAATTCAAATAAAAAAAAGTTTATTAAAATTGACTTGGTAGTTGTCAAAATATCTTTGCTCAAAGTTTTAAAAATAATCTAAACCATATATCAAAACAGAAGCTATATTACAATTTTTTCAAACTTTAAGCAAAAATATTTTGACAACCACCAAGCCAAATTTGATGAACATTTTTTGTTTAAATTTTACAAATTCATAAAATTTAAACAAAAAAAGTTCATTGAATTTGGTTTGGTGATTGTCAAGATATTTTTGCTCAAAGTTTGAAAAAAATTACAACACAGCTTCTGTTTTGATAGATATTTTAGATTTTTTTTAAAAACTTTGAACAAAAATATCTCAACAATTACAAGTCAATTTTAATAAACTTTTTTTTTATTTGAATTCTACAAATTTATAGAATTCAACCAAAAAAAAAGTTCATCAAAATTGACTTAATAGTTGTTGAAATATCTTCACTCAAAGTTTAAAAAAAATTTTGTATTATTTGTTTTGATAAATGTTTTGATTTTTTTCAAACTTTGAGCAAAGATATCTTAGTAACTATTAGGCCAAATTTGATAAATTTTTTTTATTTGAATTCTATAAATCTATAAAATTAAAAAAAAAAGTTTATCAAATTTGGCTTAGTAATTACTAAGATATCTTTATTTAAAGTTTAAAAAAAAATTAAATCTGCAGAGAGATATAAAAACTAGAACCCTTTATTATTTGCAAAAAGCTACAACTAATACTAATTATTTGAGCAATACTTATTTAAAAAACAAAATAAAATATTAGTTAGCTATTATCTGTATATAAAACAAACAAACAAAAATAAAAAAATATTTAGTATTAAGTAATTATTAATTATTATTATTATTATTATTTTTTTGGTTTTAAGATGAGGCCTTACTCATATTTTTATTAGTAATAATTTTTTAATAGTAACAGTATAGATTACTACAATGCAGTCACTAAGGCTTTCACTTGTAGTCAGAGCAAATCATTAAACTACTATAAGGTAGATATGCCTAATTTAGCGTAGTATCTAATTCGGTGTACCAATGATATCTCGTGAACTATTAATCAGAATCACATGATTTTGGTACCAATCGATTCATCTCGATGAGACGAATCGAATGGTACCAAAATCATGCGATTCTGATTGAAAATTTATGAGAAATTGTCATTTAACCAAAATAACTTATATATAGTAATTTTTAAAAATTAAGTATAAAATCGTAAATAACTTTTGATATACCAGCCTATTTTTAATGATTTTACTACCAAAATAAGCATCTTGAAGAGACGATTCCAATGAGCCTAAAATCGCTAAAATCTAATCACAGGATCACAAGATTGTTAAGATTTGCATATTACTTTTGATAAAAATAAACAAGTTTAACTTTCATCAAAAATGATACAAAAATCTTAACGATCTCGTAATCCCATGATTGGATTTTAGCGATTTTGGGCTCATTGGAATTGTCTCTTCAAGGCGGTTATTTTGGTGGTAAAATCATTAAAAATGAACCAATTTATCAAAAGTTATTCACAATTTTATACTAAATTTAAAAATTAGTTTACACAGGTTATTTTAGTTAAACATGGATATCTCGTAGACTACTGATAAAAATCACATGATTTTGGTACCATTCGATTCATCTCATCAAGATGAATCGATTGATACCAAAATCACATAATTTAGATCATTAGTTCATGAGATATCATTAAAGATTGCTAGTGCACTGAATTAGGCATTGTATCAAATTTGGAATATATTTTTTAAATAAACTTTAAGAAGTGATATCTCGTGATCTAATGATCAGAATTAGATAATTTTGGTGCTATTTGATTTGTCTCATCAATATGAATCAAATGGTACCAAAATTATCTGATTCTAATTAATAGATCATGTGATATTAATTGTAAAACTTACTTGTACCAAATTAGACATATCTACCTTATATAAAAATTTACAAAGCTACTACTATTTGTACTAATACAAATAAAAATAAAAATTATATGCAAGATTATTAATTATTAAATAATACTAAGTTAAAATAATAATATAATAAATAATAAGTAAATAAATAAATACAACTCTCCCTAATGATCACTTGTATTAACCAGTTTCCAAAAGCAAGTTGAAGACTTAAGACTAGAAGTAAACAAATAACTTGAAGTTTTTTTAATACGAACTATTGTTAATGAAGTCTTAAACGTGATATACCAAGAAGCAGATATTTTGGATAGTTTGCAAAGAGTTAAGCTCTTTTTTTTCTTTCCAGATGGACTCCTTTTTGTGTTCTACATCCAAACTAGAGAAGTTTCTAGAAAAAAGTAAGTAGAAAGAAGACTCAAATTATTTTAAGAACAAAAAGCTATAAAGAACTCTTGAAATAACACTCTTTGGTTAGAAAACTCACAAAACTACACTATTTTTCTACCATTTTTTTTATAATTTTTGACAAAAAGTGGAAGATTTGCTACTCTTTTCAAAAGATTAGCAATGTTTACTATTTCTATTTTCAAAAAATCTTGAGTTACGATATAAAAAATGAAAAATACAATAATCACATATAAAGAAAAAGTTTTATTTAGGTTAAATCGAAGTACGTGAAAGTTCTGTGTTTAAATTAGCATTGACTATACAAGAATAAAAGCTTTATATGACAGATCTGAGAAAGTAGCTTCCAATGATGCTAGTTAATTATAAAGAAGACTCCTGTTTAATCTTGTATAGTGAAAAAGCAAGATTTGAAGTGAAAAACTGTAAGAGGATTTTGAAAAAAGTAGTCTATTATAAATAGAACTGATGATTATATATTGAGGCTTTAAAATCATTATTCTAAGATTTAAAATAGATTTAAATAAGAGTTAAAAGTTATAATATTATATTAGAGATATGCAATATTTTGAAGTCATATGCATATATTTTTAGCCTTTAGTATAGATTAAAGTGTGTTTTAGTTTATAGTTTTTTCTTTCTGTCAGATAGCTCTATATATAGATTTTTATGATCATGTAAATAGTTTTTATCTGGTTAACAAGTTTTTATATCTGTAGACAAGTTCTCTTAAATTTTAGAATAGTTTTTTTTTTTAATTCTTTTATATTTGGTCATTTTCTTATATATCTCTTTTTTTACTTTTTCTATTTTCATTTTACTCTTATACTTTTTTTTTTTTTTTTTTTTTTACAAGAAAGTATTATCAGATTAGTAACACTCTATTGTAGAGTGGTGATTCTAACAAGGTTAGTAAATCCTATCCATTGATATCTGAAACTCATATTTTTAGTAAGTTGAGGATTCTGGAAGAAGATAAATTGTTACTTAGGTGTGTCACTTCTAGGTTATATTCTAGCATAAAATTCTTGACTTTGGTTGTAGTTTTACTATAATAATAAGACAGATCAAGAGAATCTTTATTTGAACAGAAATATAGTAGTTTAGTGATTTGCATATAGACCTAGCTAGCTGAGGATATTTTTGTAATTTACTTCTAATATATAAAATAAAGATAGGATCACTAAAGTAAAAAAAAAAAAGTAAATAAATAAATAATAAATAATTAAATAAAAATTAACAAATATATTATTAAATTAATAATTTAATGTTTTGTTTCTAATTTATAATAATTGTGAGTTCGAATAAAGTTCAATCATAGTATAGTTTAAGTTATTGACTATTAAAGTATAGCTTAAAAACTTGATTACGTTCTTTAGTTCGTAGTTTATAAATACTGTTTTCTAATTTCTGATGTATGTAATAAAGGCCTTTAAATTTTTCTTCAAATTTTACTAATCTTGATACAGCAATATCAGAGCATATAACAAAACTATTTTAAAGTCATAATACTTGAACTTTTTGTTATGCCAAGCAATCTATTTTTGTTATAATTTAGCAATATTTTGTTAAGCTTGTTTATAAGCAGTAAATAGCTTGTCAATAAGTTTATAGGCTTGTTGTAATATATTTTTTTGTAAATCAATTTTATTAGTTTTTGTTTCTTGTATATACAAAATAGTTTTAATTGAGAAAGTAGCTTGCTTTCTATATAGTAATTAGAAGAAAATAAATTTAGTAATATTATGCTTTTTTGTATAGTAGGCCAAAAGAATTATATTAAGATAAATGTCTTAATTATTAGAATCTTTAACTTTGACAAAAAATTTACAAAGTATTCTATTAAATTGCTTCACAAGTCTATTAGTTTGTAGATAATATAGTGATAAAAGTAATGCTTAATTAAGAACTGTTTATACAAGATTTTGATTAAGTTATCTTTAAAATTAGATCTTTGATCAGATAATATAATCTTGCATATTAACAAATAATTTTCTCAAAGATGAATTTTGCAAGTATAAATATACTAATATCATGTATAGCTCTAGCTTTAGACTATTTAGTTAAATACTCAGTAGCAATAATAATATATTGATAGTTTTGTAAAATAATAGATAGAAGTTTAACAAGATTAATTTTAATTTGTTTAAAAGCTTTTCTTATAATTGATTTGTTTTTTGATTTCTTCTACAATATTGACAAATATTACAGATTTGAATATAGTTTTTTTTTTTTTTTTTTTTTTTTTACTTTAGTAATTCTACTTTTATTTAATAAATTAGCATAAATTAAAGTGAGAATTTAATTGGCTAAACCTACCATCTAACTATTCATTACTATATGCTTATCCAAATAAAAATTCTCTCGATCTATTTCGTTATTACAGAATCTTAGCTAAGCCAAAATTCTATACTAGAGTATAATTCAGAAGTACCCGTCTAAGTAAACAATTTTTCTTCTTCTGGGATCCTTAACTTTCTGAGGATATAAGCTCCAGATATCAACAGATAGTTTTTACCAACCTTGTCAGAATCACTGCTCTACAATAGAGTGCTACCAATCTGATAACACTTTCTTATAAAGAAGTAAAAAAGAAAAAAAAGGATATAGGAAAAACAAAAAGAGTAAGATATAAACAAATATACAAAGAAAATGACCAAATTATAAAAGAATCTAAATACTATTCTAAAATCTATGAGAACCTATCTTCAGATATAAAACCTGCTAACCAAGTAAAAACTATCTACATAGTTGTAGAAATCTATATATAGAGCTATCTGACAAAAAGAAAAGGAACTATACACTAGGGTTCCTCAAAATCGAATTAAATCGAATTGAATATTAATCAAATTGAATAAATTTTTAATTTGAATTTGATTTGATCGAATCAAATCAAATCAAATCAAATAATATTCAAATATTATTAAAAATTTTTAAATTTTGTCACTTTTCAAAAATCTCAATTTACGCAAAATTTTACTAAGCTAATCGATTTTGTGTATTAAGTAAAAAATGTTTTTCTAATCAAAATACCTCTAGTCAGTTAGAATAAAAATAGCAGTTATCTTAATAAAATTTTGCGTAAATCACTATTGAATTTATAGTTTCAATTCAAATTAATTCAAATATTCAAATATTTGTCAAATCAAATCGAATATTTTGTTAAATCTATGATTTGAATTTGATTTGATTTGAATATTTGATCAAATCAAATCAAATCAAATTGAATTGCAGAACCCTACTACATACTAAAATATACTTTAATCTATACTAAAGGCTAAAAATTATATGCATATGACTTCAGAATAAGCATATCTCTATATTATTGCTCTAGTTTATAACTCTCTATTAAATCCAATTCAAATCCTAAAGCATTCAATTTTAAAGCCTTGATCACATAATCATCAATTCTAATATCTTCTTCACTTTAAGCTAACCCTGATTACAAATGGTTCTGCTACTTACAGTTCTTTACTTCGAACATGCTTCTTAATATTTTAGGTTAATACTGTAGGTTGGTCTTTTCGATTATTGGCTTTTGAAGCTACTTTCTCAGTACATTCCAAATAGGGGCTACCTAATAGCCATGCCCAATCCAAACAAGGTACACGCTATTTATCTTCTTTCAATCCAGATATCTATTAGAACTTTCTTTTTATATATAATTTGTTTTGTTCTCTAATTGTCATATTAAAACTCATGACTTTCTAAAAATAGAAGTGGTAAACAATGCTGATCTTTTGGAGTAGATAAGCCAAATCTCTACTTTTTGTCAAAAATTATGAAAAAAAGAAAACAGCAAAAGGGTAGTTGTAGTTTTGCAAGTTTCCAACCAAAGAGTATTCTTCTAAGAATTCTTTATAGCCTTTTGTCTTCAAACAAACTTAAGTTTACCTTTTACTTACTATTCTCAGAGACTTCTCCAGTTTGAATACCAAACGCAAAATGGAGTCTACCCAAAAGAAGAAAGGGCTTGACCCTTTGCAAACTGTCCAAAATATCTGCTCCTTAATGTATTATATTTAAAAATTTCATCAACAACAGTTTGTATCGAGTAAACTTCAAGTTGTTATTAACTTCTGGTTTTGAGTCTTCTACTTACTTTTGGTAAAAAGTTGGTACAAGTGATCATCAGTAAGAGTTGTACAATTTTGGATTTGAATATAGTTTCTAATACCTTTATATATATTATCTTAATAATATTGTTCTAGCACTTTTTCAAATACTGTATTAATATCTAAATATTTAGTAGTAAAATGATTATGTATTATAAATAGCACTGGTTTAACTTTATTCTACTTGATTATATGTAAAAGTTTGGTAGGATCCTTTTTAATTTTCTTGTATAATAGTCTGTTCTTTGCACAAAAATATCTAGTATAAGATAAAAATCTCTTCTTTTCTGTTTTTGTATAGTATAAAGGTAATTTGCCTGTTTTTAAATAGTCTATCAAGTATTAATAAAGATTTAAATCTTTAATGTAGAGGTAGTGTTTGAGTTACTGGTTCTAGACTTAAGTTTTGATAAAGTATTAATATTAGAGTGAATATAGCCAGGTTTATAAAGAACTTCAAAATTATAAGATTATAGTTTTATGATCTATTGACCAAATTTTTCTTTTAGCTCTTTTGTTTTTAACTACTAAAAAGTAAAGTGGTCAATAACAAGAGTAAAAACAGAAGTTTCTAGATATTTGTGAAAATATTCTATAGCTCATATAATACTAGTATATTCAAGTTTAGTAGTAGCATAGCTTTGTTCCTCTTTTCTAAGATTTTTGCTAGTATAAGCAATAGAATATTCTTTTTCTTTATTATCTTTTTGACTAAGTATAGTTTTAAATATTTGATATAAAGAGTCTATAGCAAGAATAAATCTTCTTCTAAAATTAGAATATACAAAAATAGGGGCAGTGACTAGCTGTTGTTTTAGCTCCTCAAAGATTTTTTGTTGTTTAGCTTTCTATTAATAAGGTTTATTCTTTTGAAGCAATTATTTAAAAAGTTAGCAATAGCCAAAAAGTTACTGATAAATTGTTTATAATATTTAGATAGTTCTAAAAATAATCAAAGCTTGGTAATCCCAATAGATAAAATAATATTTTGAATAGCTTTTATTTTTTTGAGGTCAGGTATAATTTTTTTTTTACTAACAATATGATCAAGAAATAGTAATAAAATCATTCAAACCTTGTATTTTTCAATATTAAGTTTGAAACCTGCTTTTTTGATCTTTTAGAATACAATTTGAAGATAGTTTAAATGTTTCACAAAAGTTTGTAAAAAAATATTAATATCATCCAAGTACACAACAACAAATTTCTAATGGATATTCTGATAAATATAATTCATAAGCTTTTGGAATATAGTAGACATATTGCAAAGACCAAAAGGCATTATATTGAATTCATAGATATTATAATGAGTTACAAATACAGTCTTTTCTTTATCTCTAGAGTCTATTTCTACTTACCAATAACCACTAGCAAGATCTAAAGTAAAGAACTATTTAGCTCTTACAAGGTATTAAGCATTTTATCAATACAAGAAAGAGAGTAAGTATCTTCTTTAGTAATATTATTAAGTTTTCTATAGTCTACACAGAATCACAATTTTCTATTCTTTTTTTAACAAGAACTACAGATGAAGTTCAAGGGTTTTTAGAATATCAAATCAACTTATTTTCTAATATTTTTTTAAATTTCTTTTCAATAAATACTTGTTCATATAGAGAAGCAGAGTAAAGTCTAGATTTTATTAGAAACATATCTTTAATATAAATCTAATACTTTATAATATCTGTTTTTTCTAGTTTATTGATATTCTTAGCAAATAAATCTGCAAATTTATCAAGTAATTTTTTGAACTGTTTGCCTTGTTTAGTAGTAAGTTAACCTGTTTCAATATAGTTTTCTGGAGTTAATAAATACTCTTTTTCTAGTTTTAATTATCTAATAATATAGACTTCTTGAGAATTTAATTCTCTATTCTAAGATTTTGTTTCTTTTGTAGATACAGGTTAGGCAAAGCATTGCATCCAAAATTGGTTTTGTTGTCTATTTCTTTCTTTTTGCTATTGTGTTAATTATATAATTCTGATATAAAAAAAAGAGTAACTGGTTTAATTATTCTTTTTTTTTTGAAGTTGTAAAATTTGTTGTGCTTGCTGATTTATAATATCTTGTAGGTTAGATTCTTGTTCTGGTTCTTTTTTTTTTTGTGAACTAGTAGACAGCTTCATTTGTTTCTGATAATATTCATTACAAAAACTTTGATTAGACTCTAATTCAAAAATATGTTTAGTAATTAAACAATTTAAATATAAAGCTACTTTGTTTTTAAAATTAGTATGCAAGTTAGCAATAGCTTGCTGATAGTCAAAATTAGTATTTGATATATTAAAAGACTCAGTCAGAATTTGGTTTAGTTGTTACTCTTTATCAGTAATTAATTGTATTTTACTAGCACAAAAGAGAAGAGTTAGTTCTTTACTTGTAAACTCTCTATTATATTTATCTGTTTCTTGTTCTTCTTCTGCTTAAACAATACTTTAAGATAATATATCAAGTAAAGTTTGAGCTAACTGGTAAATACTATCTTGGTTCATATTGTAATAACTTCTAGTACTCTTGTTAGACTTAGTATAATATTTAATTCTGGTTTATAAATTATAGTTAGAGTTATATCTAATATCTTTACTAGCTTTATATATATACATATATATGCTCAAAGCTACAAAACCAAGTTTTATTTAGCAAATTATACATGTTGTGTTTGGGATTTTCCTTTTTACATACTATACATTTAACCAAAATTCCTTTTTCTAATTCTTGTTTATAATAATAATAGCTTCTGGGGTCTTCTTGATTTAATTTTTATAATAGCCCTTATAGCATGCTTTGCAAACTATAGTTCTTTTTAATAGCATTAATTCATCATCAAATTGGAGATACTTGTACTGATAGCAATAGTATTTTCTCTTTTAACTATGATAATATGCTTTTTG
>CAJVQC010000025.1:0-21143 GCA_910592285.1 Racocetra persica | reverse complement strand
TAAAAAAGTAATTTATATTTTCAAATATTATTATATCAAATTTTATTTAAATATTTTAAATTGTTAAAAAAATAGATCAATAGCATATTTATAGCACCAACACAGACAAATTTGCCTGTATTGGTCTACAATCTAAAGGATAAGTATTATCTTGTTGTTGTTGTTATATAGGAGTATTTAAGTTTCTAAAATATCTATCAAATTGTCCTGGTTCTTTGTATCTAAAACTATAGACTAAATTGATGTAGTGGTCAAAGACAATCTGGTATTCAAAGTTAATAGTAGGTAGGGCAGTGAGAATAGTATATTTTCCAAGTAATGCAAAAGCAATTTTTCTGGGATCTTTTATATTCCTGTTATATTGACAACTAAAAGTAATATCTTGAATAGTGGTGCAAATAGAGGGTTTGTCTCAAATTATAATTAGATATACAAGGCTAGTAGTAGTTTTGGAAATATAACTATATACTCTGTAGGTATTAGAATACTAATTTCAAAATCTTCCAAAAGATATTCGAAGAAAAGTATGAGGACTAGTTCTAGATGAGAGATAACAAAGTTGACAAGAAAAGTCTAGATTTAAGGTTTGTAGAGTAGTAAAAAAAAGAGCGGAGTTTTGTTGATATTCATGCTTGTGATTTATAATATATTTGTTATGTAATTTAGTAACTCTATCAGTTATAGAACAAAGTTCAAATACTAATAGCTAACAAAAAGAGAAAAGAAAATAAAATAATATTCTTGGGGTTGGATCCTTATACCTACACTTTGGCTCATGAAGAATCTGTCAATATTCTAAGAATACATTTAGACACTAGCTATATAAATCCTTGGTGACAAAGATTGTTATCTACAATACTCAATTCAATTCAATCCAGAATAATTATCTTCTGGTAAATAGCTATTAATCAAGAGGAGTTCAGGATAATATTATCTGGTAGTGGTTTTAAAATATTTTTTTGCTAGAAGGCATCAAATATTATAGTACTATGGCCTTTTTAATAGCAGTACTATAACAATAATATGGCTACAAGGATTCTTCACAGGTTTATAGTAATGTCCAACAAATAAGTATAATTTCTACTACAACTAGAAACTATACTCTTCTGTCTATAGCAGTTCGGCAAACAATAGTTTATAAATAAAATATATGTTTTATTAGAGAGAATAAGATAGGCTATCCTTAGATTCTTATTCCTAAAGAATCCTATAATATTACAAAAAAGAATTTAGAGAAGAGGGAAGTCTAGATCTAAAAGTTAGATAGTATAGATCTAATATTAATTTGAAGAAATTTATATCCTTTTTATATCTTTAGAGCTAATTGCTAATTATTGCAGCTAAGTATAGTTTACTTAGTGCTAAGCATAAAGTGTAATCGCTAATCGTTAAATGTTAAGCACTAATCATAATTGCTAAGTGTAATTGCTAATCGTTAATTGCTAAGTATAATTGCTAATCGTTAATTGCTAAGTATAATCGCTAATACTAAGCATAATCGCTAATTACTAATTGTTAATCATTAAGTATTAAGTATAATATATGTCTGTTAAATTCTACTCTAATAATAATAACTAAATAATAGCTAAATAATAAAGTAGTAAAATAATAACTAATAATTTATACAATATTGAAATAATAAACTAATAAAATAATAAACTGTTCTATAATAGTTATAAATATAACCAACTTATAAAAGACCCCAGAGTAATCTCTTTTGATTTACTCTAGAAATATACAACTTTTACTACTTTATCTACTATTAACTTCAAATTTCAAACTATTTTTAATCACTATATTGACTTAGTCTATAGTTTTGAATACAAAAAACAGAACAATTTGATAAATATTTTAAAAACTTAGGCACTTCTATATAATAATAACTAGATGATACTTATAGTTTTAGCTACTAAGACCAATATATTATCTACTAAGTTTTATCTTTTTAGTTTATCTTCTTATCAGAACAAAACCAACAACTCTAATTATCAACCTGCTTCACACTTATCTTAAAAAATATTTGAAGTACTTCAAGTCTTAGTCAAAATACAACTCGAACAATTTATAGCATAAACCTTGCTACTATTCTAGAAGCATCTATTAAGGAATATTATTTACAACAAGAAGCAACTATACAACAAGAAGAACTTGCTAAAAAAAAAGATCAGATAGTATCATCCAAGATATCTTTACTCTAACCAAAACTTTTAAATTATGTAATTTTTCAGAATAACAAAAAAATAATTTATCATCTTTAGAGCAACCCGAAAATAATTTACTACTACCAGAATCATTAAAAAATAATTTACTACTACCAGAACAATCTGAAAACAATCTACTATCTCCACAATACTATCTGTAGTACTACCTGTTGTATCTTCTACAAATATGGCTAAAGCTACTACTTTAAATATTGCTGCTGTTGCAATAACCTAACTAGCAAATACTCTTATACTTGGTGATAAAAAATTCTTTATGAAAATTAATTTCTTTACTATCAATAGAAGCCAAAACCCTGTAAAATAATTAGAAGAATTTGAACAAGCTACTATTGCCAACAACTGGACTGCTATCTGACAACTTTTCTTTACTTTTGTTTATCTAAAAAAAATTGCTATTTAATAGTTCTGAAGTCTTAACTCTGCTTCTAATGCTTTCAATGATACAATGACCCAAGCTTGAAGTTTTTACCATCTTTTCAAAACCTAATTCAGCATCATCAAACAAAAGATCAAATAGCAAAAGCAACTATTTAAAATCAAACAAGAAACAAATACTGTTGATATCTATATTACTTACTTCAAGAAGTTACAAGCTCAAGTAGACCCTACTGCCAGTTTTTCTGATAACTTTATTCTTCAACTCTTTATTTAAGGATTTAAACTCAAGTATACTATTAAAGTACAAGCAAGAGCCTCTACTAATTTGGCTACTGCTATAGTTGCTACTCGCAATTGAGAAAATAGCAAACTTATCTTCTCTTTTATTACAGACACAGACCAAGCAATCAAGCAATTAACTAAACAAATTATCTAACTTAGCATCAATCTTACCAACAAAAATCTGCTACCAATACTATATATTATACTAAAAATTCTACTACTACTTCAAGAATCAAACAACTACCTATCTACTATTATTGTAAATATATTAGACACTTTATCGCTTAGTATCATGCTAAACAGAAAAACCAAAAATGATCTCAAAACCAAAGTTGAGATTATTATAATACGACAGGGTAAAACCTGAGTTACTAGCTAATAAAATTTGCTATATAGAGTAAAATCTGCTATATAGATTATATGAGGATTGAATTCTGCTTTTGTATAATAAAAAATATAATAAAACTCGGATTTTACCCTTAACTCTAACTCAAACTTAGATTTCATTCTACATAGCAAATTTTACTAGCCAGTGACTCAGGTTTTACCCTGTTCTATTATAATAATAGTTGTAATTATAATCGATTTAGATGCTGAGACAAAAATTATTCTAGATTTTATAACAGAAACAGATCGCGAGATAAAATAAATCTAGAAGCTATAATAATTATTTTCAAAATTGAGATTATTCTTGAGAACAAAATAGCTACTATTTCTATATTGATAACTATAGAAGATTCTTTAATTACTTACTCTCTTCTTATTATTGTGATATCAACTATTTTGACTAGAACTTCAAATCTTCTTCCCCTATAAGCTAACAAAAATAGAAAATTCTTTTAAACAACCTTCTATCTGAAGTACTTTTTCTGCTTATCTAAGCCAAGAAGCTAAATCTATAGCTATTACTTCTGAACTAACTACTACATCTGTTAAATACAATATCAAAATTAGAAACAGACTCTACCAAGCTATAGTAGATAGCGAAGTATTTATTAATATAATTGCTCATAAAGTAGTTCAAAAACTAGAACTCAAAATTGAACAAGCCTCAACCAGCCTTATTATTTCTGCTACCAAAACTTTTTCTCAATCTTTAAAAATCAACTGAGATCTTTTTATTTAAATTGAAAATACTACTATATCTATTACTGTTGAAGTAGTTATTGTTATTTTCTATTCTTTACTTCTTGGAAATGACTAGTTCAAGAAAGTTAAAGCTAGTTACAATTAGAAAAATAGTTGCTATTTCTTTAAATAAGAAGAATTACAAGTACTATACTTCTACTATTTATGAAAATAATTAACCACTTCTTGCTTAGTCTATTGTCACCAACTCAGACAAACTAAACCTTTATGAACAGAAGTCTTCATTCTAAAGAGGCTTATATATTCGAAACTACTAATCAAAATACAGACAACTTTAATAACTAGACTATCTATCAATCTTGTTATTATTAAACTTGAAATCTTTCTTAAATATGTAGAAATTGTGGCTTATCTGCTTACTTATTTGCTAAATACCCAACTAACTGCTACAACTATTGTCAAAAAACTAAACATATTGCTGTTTATTGCTCTATGCAAGCCCTACAATATATCTCTTGCCAAACCTGTAAACAGAACTACTTATACAGAAACTGCCCTAATAATTTTTGTTATGAATACAATAAACAAAGATATATTGCTTAAATTGCCTTATACTTCTCTATACAAAAAGAATCAGGCATACTAATATAGCTATGATTCAAACAAGATAGTTACCCAAAGAACCTACTATCAAGTGCTAGACACACCCACCACTGTTGACAATACAAGAATCTAGAAAGAACTAAACACCTTAGAATTCTTGATAACCAACTTGTATATCATGTTTGCTATATAGACTTCTACTATAACTTGGATCAAAATAATCCTAGAAGTATTCACTTCTATATTCAAGGTGAAGAACAAGGAACCCTTGTTATCTATAAAATTTGCTAACACTCAGATACTTGATCCAAGATGCATAACATAGACAGTATAATCGAAGCTCTTTGATTTTGCAACCTTAAATATATATATATATATATAAGGCTAGCTAAGATGTCTTTTACAATCCTAACTACAATCTCTGAATCTGAATCTAATACTACATTACTTCTTTTTAAAATGCTGGGTTTCAAAATAAAATAAACTAGACATGTATTTTTTGTCTTGCAAAATCTATTTGCAAGAAAGCAATCAAGATATTGCTGAAGTTTTAGAATTTTTTATAACTAATTAAACCAACCAGTTATAGAATAATAAGAAAATGAGTCTTATTCTTCATACCAAACAAGACTTATTAACTGAGAATAAAGCACTCCAACTCTAGCAAACTCTTGACTAATTTTTTGATACTAGCTACCTAGACTTTTGTAAAGAGTTAGCTCTTTCTAACCTTTGTTAAAGCTTTACTAACTCTGTAAACCTTTGCAAAGAATATCTACATATTAAGCATCAAGATGAGCTTAATTAATATGATAATTGTTGTATTAAATATATTATAGTATCTTCTCTGATATTTAACTCAGAAGTAGCCTCAAAAAAACTAAACCTCTTGGATTTGAATCTAAAATTGAAACTAATAACTTGCTTCTAGAAGCAAAATCAAACATCTCTGTAATAAAAACAAATTTTAGTCCTCTTCAGAACCAGATATTTTTTTATCAGTAATATTATAGCTACAGCAACAAGTAACTTATTAAAGTTAGCCTATTGCATAGCTGCAACAAAAAGTTGAAGCTCTTAAGACCTTTAATCAATAACTTATACAGTTATAGAGAGAAGACAATCAGTATGCTCACTAGTGTACTGCTTAATATACTGCTTTTACAGAGTTACAAAATTTTTAAATAATCCTAGACAAGATGAAAAACTACCTGTGAATTCAAATATTCATAACTCTACTCTTACTTCTATACTTATACATACTATTAATACTTTTATCCCTTATAAAGAGTATGCAATCTTAAAAGAAATATTATTAAATATTAGACTTTTCTCCAAAGACAAAGAATGAAGATTTAAACAAATTCTAAAAGAATTTGCTGATCTATTTATATTAAATATTGGCAAATCAGGGTTCAAAACCCACTGATAATAATAATTTAAATTTTTTGCTTGTACAATAGCTACTATTTTAATAATTAGTTAAAACAGGATCTCTGTAACTTTAGTAGCACCAACAAGACTAGAAAATTATATAGCATTTATATATAAGCTAAATGCTAAGAAAAGGGACCAAATTGACAAAAAAAAATCTTCAGAAAATCAATTTTTATGTTATAAATTTTATAATAAATTATAAAATTATAAGGAAATGCAAACTTTAAAGAGCTATACTACAAACTTTCATTAATACAATTACTTTTGTGTCTTAAGTAAAAAATGATTTTAATCTTATTTTAAATTGATTTATATAAAAAAATATTTTTTGAAAAAATAGTCAATTTGGTCTCTTTTCTCAGCATCTAGCCTATATATATAATATATAAGTTACATGAATAAGTTCCTGTGATTGTGTAAATCTGAAAAACCAGAAAGATGAATACCTGCTTGGCAAGATCCGAATAGAGAGATAATACAAACTTTCAATAATAACTACTGAAATAAGCTTTACCCAAGGCTAGTTAACTAGATAAGACAAGAGTACTAGCAAGTTGCTCCACCAACCAGATATTAGAGCATTGACTGGAAGAAAAGAATTGACAAATACCAAGAAACTGGAGTCCTTTCTGTACTATCTAAATTGGTAGTCTAAAGAGACCAGCTAGAAAGTATTGAAAAAAAAGATACTGGGTTGTCTTAAAGAAAAGGAAATGAAGTTTGGATAAACTCTACAAGAGTTAAGTAAATAATAGTAGTGGCTATCTCGCAAGTACTTGTTTTCAGATTTAGTATAAATTACTAAAAAAAAATTATGATTATTTCTAGATTATATATATAAAGTAAGATATATGACTTTGACAACTTTGTCTTAAAAATAAATTAGTTCTAAGCTATCTTAGATATTTCTAATATTTAGAAGATTAGATCAGAATGATAGTAAAGTTAGATCAGAGAGTTTAAAATAAAAGATCTACAGACAGATCTCAGATATAGCATGTGACAGATAATTATATCTAGCAATAGATATAGCAGAGTTCTTAAATAGATAATAACTAAAATTGTATATATGGTCTAATATACTCTTGTCAAATATAACTATCTGGATATAAAACTTCTTTGACTTATATATGATTAATAAAACTATAAAAAGCCTAAAAGACTGGTTAAAAAAAAACAAAATTGAATAATTTTTTAAAATTAGGTTTACTATTTACAATATTTTGATAGAAAAAGTAAAAATATAAGTTAAATAAATATATATTTAAAAAAATTATATTTATATTTAAAACTAAATAAAAAATGAAAAACAAATATAAATAGAGATAAATTGTTTATAATCTACTACAGTCTTTCTCCTTTATAATCATCTTCTATATAATTACAACTTCTATACAATTATATTAATTTTTGAAACAATTTATTCAAAAACTTATTAAAAAAACTTCTATATAATTACACTTTTTATAATTACCAATTTTCTTAATACAAACTGTGTAATTATAAAGGAGGAAAACTGTATTTGAAATTAGAGAATTGCTAATCTTAACAGGCTATGAAATTTATAGCCCTGTATTTGACTAATCAAAATTACAAAATTTATACAATCTGCAAATTTTTTTGTATAACAAAAACAAAATTTTTTTTATGAAAAAAAAACAAAAAATTACATATAATACAAAATCTAGCTTAAGAAACCACTTTTGGTGTTATAAGTAAACAAATTCTTAACTTAAATAGAACCCTTTTTTAAAATAAACTATAGTAATTTTCATCTATAAAAATCTTAAATTTGATTGGCTAATACAAATCTGTAAATTTCACAGGCTGTGAATCGTAATAATTTTTTTAAAATTAATATAATAATAAAAAATAAAAATTAATATAATAATAAAAAAATAAAAAATTAATATAATAATAAAAAATAGAAAATTAATATAAAAAAATAAAAAATAATATAATAATAAAAAATAAAAATTAATACTGTATAATAATAAAAAATATAAAAAATAAAAAATTAATATACAGTAATAATCGATTTAAAAAATTGTTCAACTCTTTTCGCTGATTATCAAAACACAAAATTTTCAGAAAAACAAAACAACAAAAATCACAAAAAACACTCCAAGGCTACTAGAAAACTAAACTCGAAGCCTTAAGAAAAGAGAAAAAAGATAACAAGAAACACTCAGTCTTTTAGAAGACTTGAGTAAAAGAAATAGTACTAGCAAGAAAATAGAAGAAGTTATGAAAAATCATCGATATTTTTTTGCATTTTATGAATTTTTGAAGAATTGGCCTTGACCCTGAATTGTAGATCTGTTTTGGTAATACAAAAACACAACACATAATGAAGAATAAACAAAGAAAAACAACAAAAACTATATAACGAAAGTAAACAATACTGTTCAACACGTGCAGCTAACAACAATATCTTTTGACAGCAATAGAAAAACAGCAAGTCATATGAAGCAAATACTAACAGAACGTCTGGAAAAGAAAATTGAGATATCTGAAAATATGAAAGCAGTATTAGAAGAGATTCAGATGTTAATAGCAGAAATATCAGAAGAAGAAATAAATGAACAAGTTGAGGAAATAATGGTAGAATATACAGGACAAAAACTTTTTCTAAAAGAGATAGCCGATAGATGAATAAAAGACCACTACGAAGAACTATAGTAGTAACAAAGAAAAATTAAAATATACATCAACTGAACTTATAAAAAGGGACCACAAAACCTTTTACGAAGCAATATAAAATGGTGCAGACCCTGTTAATAGCATTATAGGAAAAGAAATATTCGATATCTTGGAAGAAGTTAAAATAGATGATAGAATAAGAAGAATACTAATAGATAGAGAAAAACAAGTTGCTGAAGTAAAGACAAAAATAGAATCAGGTTAGAGCAAGAAACTCCAAAAGCAAAGAAATAGCCAACAAAGACAGCATAACAAAATAGCTCTAAAATCTATAGTACAACAATTCAAAGAATTTGTCAAGTCTACCACAACAGCATATTACAAAACTAAGAAGGAAATTAAAGAAGCAAAAGAGAAGAAGGTGCAAATCTTGTAAAAGAAAAAGCAAGTAGCTGAGATAAAGGTGAAATAAGAAGCAGGCTGAAGCAAGAGACTTCAAAAACAAAAAAAGATTCAACAGAGACAAAATAACAAAATGGAATTAAAGACTCTAGTTGTAAACTTAAAAGTATTAGCTGAACTAGAATTAGCAAGACAAGAGAGGAAAAAAGAAAAACCAGAAAAAGGAAAGAAAAAAAAGCTAAAAAACAAAAGACAGAAGGCTTTGTCAAAGAAAAAACCTTATATCAAAACTAAGAAGAATCAAGACCAAAGGCTGAAGTGACAAATCCAACAGAATGGTTGATCAAAGTAATATACCAAATAAGTATCAAAAATCCTCAGACTAATAGTAAAGCTTGGAAGATGAAAGAGAGAAACTTGCTGATAAAATAGATGCAATATCTGAAGGCCCAAAGAAATACCAACACAAAATAGATGCAAGACTCATCAACACACAGGAAAAAAGGTGCCAAGAACTGGAAAAAGAAAAAAAAGATCACATTATTTAAGATATTAGAAAAGATTTTTGTAGAAATCTTTGAGGAGCAAAATATGTGAAACAAAATTCAAAAAAATTTTTAAGAAGAAAACTAAAGCATAAAAAGAAAAAAGAAAAAAGAAAAGTAAAGAAGTGGAAAAAAGAAGACCTACAAACCCATACCACGAGAGAAAAAGATTCTGAGCAGACCATCCGAAACTTGGAAGTGAAAAGACCAAAAGAAGGCTCAAGACATTTTGAAGAAAAGAAGATATACAGAAGAATACATCTAGAAAAACTCATTAGACGAAGTTCTCAAGAAGTAGAAGAATACCACAATACAGTGAAGCAAGAAAAGAAGACTATTGTAAAGAATATAAGAAGACTTCTGAGAGCTGGATCGCTTATTGAAAAGGACAAACTAAATTGAAAAAAGAGGAGGAGAAAATGTAAATATGAACGAAAGAATTTCAACAATTTTCCTTCATTAAGAGATAAAATAGAATTACTTGATAGAAAAAAATTAGATTTAGATCATTACCTTAGAATAGAAAAGGAAAATTGCCTGCTTGATGTAGTTAAAAATTCTTTCGATTTGAGACCATTTTATTTTTGGTTTCGCTGGCTAGCTTGGTGCAGCTCTCCGGCACGGGCAATAGCCTTAACCGGTGAGGCAGACTGCACTTGGGCACCCATAGAGGAAGCTGAGTGATGTCAGATCTGTAACTTAGATAGTATATAATGGTTTATATTAGCTTTGATCTAATAAAGATACTGGTGAGGCTGCCAATATGTTTAAAAAAAATATATATATACAGTAATAATAAAAAATAAAAAATTAATATAATAATAAAAAATAAAAATTAATATAATTATAAAAAATAAAAAATTAATACAGTATTAAATATAATTTTAATCTTTTTAATCTTAGTAATATATTTCATATTTATCTTTTTTCTATCATATCATGATCTAATTTGGTCTGATCTTGATTCTAAAAATCAATTCTAACAAAAAAAGATTATGTGATCCAGAACCGATTCATAAATCAGTCAGTAAGCCAGTCTATTGACCGATTTTTAAAATAACTAATAAGCTATTTGTTTTTAATAATCACTATATATAGAAAAAAAAACAAAACTTTATATATTATATTAATTATTTATTTTTTATTATTACTGTATATATATATTTTTTTTTAAACATATTGGCAGCCTCACCAGTATCTTTATTAGATCAAAGCTAATATAAACCATTATATACTATCTAAGTTACAGATCTGACATCACTCAGCTTCCTCTATGGGTGCCCAAGTGCAGTCTGCCTCACCGGTTAAGGCTATTGCCCGTGCCGGAGAGCTGCACCAAGCTAGCCAGCGAAACCAAAAATAAAATGGTCTCAAATCGAAAGAATTTTTAACTACATCAAGCAGGCAATTTTCCTTTTCTATTCTAAGGTAATGATCTAAATCTAATTTTTTTCTATCAAGTAATTCTATTTTATCTCTTAATGAAGGAAAATTGTTGAAATTCTTTCGTTCATATTTACATTTTCTCCTCCTCTTTTTTCAATTTAGTTTGTCCTTTTCAATAAGCGATCCAGCTCTCAGAAGTCTTCTTATATTCTTTACAATAGTCTTCTTTTCTTGCTTCACTGTATTGTGGTATTCTTCTACTTCTTGAGAACTTCGTCTAATGAGTTTTTCTAGATGTATTCTTCTGTATATCTTCTTTTCTTCAAAATGTCTTGAGCCTTCTTTTGGTCTTTTCACTTCCAAGTTTCGGATGGTCTGCTCAGAATCTTTTTCTCTCGTGGTATGGGTTTGTAGGTCTTCTTTTTTCCACTTCTTTACTTTTCTTTTTTCTTTTTTCTTTTTATGCTTTAGTTTTCTTCTTAAAAATTTTTTTGAATTTTGTTTCACATATTTTGCTCCTCAAAGATTTCTACAAAAATCTTTTCTAATATCTTAAATAATGTGATCTTTTTTTTCTTTTTCCAGTTCTTGGCACCTTTTTTCCTGTGTGTTGATGAGTCTTGCATCTATTTTGTGTTGGTATTTCTTTGGGCCTTCAGATATTGCATCTATTTTATCAGCAAGTTTCTCTCTTTCATCTTCCAAGCTTTACTATTAGTCTGAGGATTTTTGATACTTATTTGGTATATTACTTTGATCAACCATTCTGTTGGATTTGTCACTTCAGCCTTTGGTCTTGATTCTTCTTAGTTTTGATATAAGGTTTTTTCTTTGACAAAGCCTTCTGTCTTTTGTTTTTTAGCTTTTTTTTCTTTCCTTTTTCTGGTTTTTCTTTTTTCCTCTCTTGTCTTGCTAATTCTAGTTCAGCTAATACTTTTAAGTTTACAACTAGAGTCTTTAATTCCATTTTGTTATTTTGTCTCTGTTGAATCTTTTTTTGTTTTTGAAGTCTCTTGCTTCAGCCTGCTTCTTATTTCACCTTTATCTCAGCTACTTGCTTTTTCTTTTACAAGATTTGCACCTTCTTCTCTTTTGCTTCTTTAATTTCCTTCTTAGTTTTGTAATATGCTGTTGTGGTAGACTTGACAAATTCTTTGAATTGTTGTACTATAGATTTTAGAGCTATTTTGTTATGCTGTCTTTGTTGGCTATTTCTTTGCTTTTGGAGTTTCTTGCTCTAACCTGATTCTATTTTTGTCTTTACTTCAGCAACTTGTTTTTCTCTATCTATTAGTATTCTTCTTATTCTATCATCTATTTTAACTTCTTCCAAGATATCGAATATTTCTTTTCCTATAATGCTATTAACAGGGTCTGCACCATTTTATATTGCTTCGTAAAAGGTTTTGTGGTCCCTTTTTATAAGTTCAGTTGATGTATATTTTAATTTTTCTTTGTTACTACTATAGTTCTTCGTAGTGGTCTTTTATTCATCTATCGGCTATCTCTTTTAGAAAAAGTTTTTGTCCTGTATATTCTACCATTATTTCCTCAACTTGTTCATTTATTTCTTCTTCTGATATTTCTGCTATTAACATCTGAATCTCTTCTAATACTGCTTTCATATTTTCAGATATCTCAATTTTCTTTTCCAGACGTTCTGTTAGTATTTGCTTCATATGACTTGCTGTTTTTCTATTGCTGTCAAAAGATATTGTTGTTAGCTGCACGTGTTGAACAGTATTGTTTACTTTCGTTATATAGTTTTTGTTGTTTTTCTTTGTTTATTCTTCATTATGTGTTGTGTTTTTGTATTACCAAAACAGATCTACAATTCAGGGTCAAGGCCAATTCTTCAAAAATTCATAAAATGCAAAAAAATATCGATGATTTTTCATAACTTCTTCTATTTTCTTGCTAGTACTATTTCTTTTACTCAAGTCTTCTAAAAGACTGAGTGTTTCTTGTTATCTTTTTTCTCTTTTCTTAAGGCTTCGAGTTTAGTTTTCTAGTAGCCTTGGAGTGTTTTTTGTGATTTTTGTTGTTTTGTTTTTCTGAAAATTTTGTGTTTTGATAATCAGCGAAAAGAGTTGAACAATTTTTTAAATCGATTATTACTGTATATTAATTTTTTATTTTTTATATTTTTTATTATTATACAGTATTAATTTTTATTTTTTATTATTATATTATTTTTTATTTTTTTATATTAATTTTCTATTTTTTATTATTATATTAATTTTTTATTTTTTTATTATTATATTAATTTTTATTTTTTATTATTATATTAATTTTAAAAAAATTATTACGATTCACAGCCTGTGAAATTTACAGATTTGTATTAGCCAATCAAATTTAAGATTTTTATAGATGAAAATTACTATAGTTTATTTTAAAAAAGGGTTCTATTTAAGTTAAGAATTTGTTTACTTATAACACCAAAAGTGGTTTCTTAAGCTAGATTTTGTATTATATGTAATTTTTTGTTTTTTTTTCATAAAAAAAATTTTGTTTTTGTTATACAAAAAAATTTGCAGATTGTATAAATTTTGTAATTTTGATTAGTCAAATACAGGGCTATAAATTTCATAGCCTGTTAAGATTAGCAATTCTCTAATTTCAAATACAGTTTTCCTCCTTTATAATTACACAGTTTGTATTAAGAAAATTGGTAATTATAAAAAGTGTAATTATATAGAAGTTTTTTTAATAAGTTTTTGAATAAATTGTTTCAAAAATTAATATAATTGTATAGAAGTTGTAATTATATAGAAGATGATTATAAAGGAGAAAGACTGTAGTAGATTATAAACAATTTATCTCTATTTATATTTGTTTTTCATTTTTTATTTAGTTTTAAATATAAATATAATTTTTTTAAATATATATTTATTTAACTTATATTTTTACTTTTTCTATCAAAATATTGTAAATAGTAAACCTAATTTTAAAAAATTATTCAATTTTGTTTTTTTTTAACCAGTCTTTTAGGCTTTTTATAGTTTTATTAATCATATATAAGTCAAAGAAGTTTTATATCCAGATAGTTATATTTGACAAGAGTATATTAGACCATATATACAATTTTAGTTATTATCTATTTAAGAACTCTGCTATATCTATTGCTAGATATAATTATCTGTCACATGCTATATCTGAGATCTGTCTGTAGATCTTTTATTTTAAACTCTCTGATCTAACTTTACTATCATTCTGATCTAATCTTCTAAATATTAGAAATATCTAAGATAGCTTAGAACTAATTTATTTTTAAGACAAAGTTGTCAAAGTCATATATCTTACTTTATATATATAATCTAGAAATAATCATAATTTTTTTTTAGTAATTTATACTAAATCTGAAAACAAGTACTTGCGAGATAGCCACTACTATTATTTACTTAACTCTTGTAGAGTTTATCCAAACTTCATTTCCTTTTCTTTAAGACAACCCAGTATCTTTTTTTTCAATACTTTCTAGCTGGTCTCTTTAGACTACCAATTTAGATAGTACAGAAAGGACTCCAGTTTCTTGGTATTTGTCAATTCTTTTCTTCCAGTCAATGCTCTAATATCTGGTTGGTGGAGCAACTTGCTAGTACTCTTGTCTTATCTAGTTAACTAGCCTTGGGTAAAGCTTATTTCAGTAGTTATTATTGAAAGTTTGTATTATCTCTCTATTCGGATCTTGCCAAGCAGGTATTCATCTTTCTGGTTTTTCAGATTTACACAATCACAGGAACTTATTCATGTAACTTATATATTATATATATAGGCTAGATGCTGAGAAAAGAGACCAAATTGACTATTTTTTCAAAAAATATTTTTTTATATAAATCAATTTAAAATAAGATTAAAATCATTTTTTACTTAAGACACAAAAGTAATTGTATTAATGAAAGTTTGTAGTATAGCTCTTTAAAGTTTGCATTTCCTTATAATTTTATAATTTATTATAAAATTTATAACATAAAAATTGATTTTCTGAAGATTTTTTTTTGTCAATTTGGTCCCTTTTCTTAGCATTTAGCTTATATATAAATGCTATATAATTTTCTAGTCTTGTTGGTGCTACTAAAGTTACAGAGATCCTGTTTTAACTAATTATTAAAATAGTAGCTATTGTACAAGCAAAAAATTTAAATTATTATTATCAGTGGGTTTTGAACCCTGATTTGCCAATATTTAATATAAATAGATCAGCAAATTCTTTTAGAATTTGTTTAAATCTTCATTCTTTGTCTTTGGAGAAAAGTCTAATATTTAATAATATTTCTTTTAAGATTGCATACTCTTTATAAGGGATAAAAGTATTAATAGTATGTATAAGTATAGAAGTAAGAGTAGAGTTATGAATATTTGAATTCACAGGTAGTTTTTCATCTTGTCTAGGATTATTTAAAAATTTTGTAACTCTGTAAAAGCAGTATATTAAGCAGTACACTAGTGAGCATACTGATTGTCTTCTCTCTATAACTGTATAAGTTATTGATTAAAGGTCTTAAGAGCTTCAACTTTTTGTTGCAGCTATGCAATAGGCTAACTTTAATAAGTTACTTGTTGCTGTAGCTATAATATTACTGATAAAAAAATATCTGGTTCTGAAGAGGACTAAAATTTGTTTTTATTACAGAGATGTTTGATTTTGCTTCTAGAAGCAAGTTATTAGTTTCAATTTTAGATTCAAATCCAAGAGGTTTAGTTTTTTTGAGGCTACTTCTGAGTTAAATATCAGAGAAGATACTATAATATATTTAATACAACAATTATCATATTAATTAAGCTCATCTTGATGCTTAATATGTAGATATTCTTTGCAAAGGTTTACAGAGTTAGTAAAGCTTTAACAAAGGTTAGAAAGAGCTAACTCTTTACAAAAGTCTAGGTAGCTAGTATCAAAAAATTAGTCAAGAGTTTGCTAGAGTTGGAGTGCTTTATTCTCAGTTAATAAGTCTTGTTTGGTATGAAGAATAAGACTCATTTTCTTATTATTCTATAACTGGTTGGTTTAATTAGTTATAAAAAATTCTAAAACTTCAGCAATATCTTGATTGCTTTCTTGCAAATAGATTTTGCAAGACAAAAAATACATGTCTAGTTTATTTTATTTTGAAACCCAGCATTTTAAAAAGAAGTAATGTAGTATTAGATTCAGATTCAGAGATTGTAGTTAGGATTGTAAAAGACATCTTAGCTAGCCTTATATATATATATATATATTTAAGGTTGCAAAATCAAAGAGCTTCGATTATACTGTCTATGTTATGCATCTTGGATCAAGTATCTGAGTGTTAGCAAATTTTATAGATAACAAGGGTTCCTTGTTCTTCACCTTGAATATAGAAGTGAATACTTCTAGGATTATTTTGATCCAAGTTATAGTAGAAGTCTATATAGCAAACATGATATACAAGTTGGTTATCAAGAATTCTAAGGTGTTTAGTTCTTTCTAGATTCTTGTATTGTCAACAGTGGTGGGTGTGTCTAGCACTTGATAGTAGGTTCTTTGGGTAACTATCTTGTTTGAATCATAGCTATATTAGTATGCCTGATTCTTTTTGTATAGAGAAGTATAAGGCAATTTAAGCAATATATCTTTGTTTATTGTATTCATAACAAAAATTATTAGGGCAGTTTCTGTATAAGTAGTTCTGTTTACAGGTTTGGCAAGAGATATATTGTAGGGCTTGCATAGAGCAATAAACAGCAATATGTTTAGTTTTTTGACAATAGTTGTAGCAGTTAGTTGGGTATTTAGCAAATAAGTAAGCAGATAAGCCACAATTTCTACATATTTAAGAAAGATTTCAAGTTTAATAATAACAAGATTGATAGATAGTCTAGTTATTAAAGTTGTCTGTATTTTGATTAGTAGTTTCGAATATATAAGCCTCTTTAGAATGAAGACTTCTGTTCATAAAGGTTTAGTTTGTCTGAGTTGGTGACAATAGACTAAGCAAGAAGTGGTTAATTATTTTCATAAATAGTAGAAGTATAGTACTTGTAATTCTTCTTATTTAAAGAAATAGCAACTATTTTTCTAATTGTAACTAGCTTTAACTTTCTTGAACTAGTCATTTCCAAGAAGTAAAGAATAGAAAATAACAATAACTACTTCAACAGTAATAGATATAGTAGTATTTTCAATTTAAATAAAAAGATCTCAGTTGATTTTTAAAGATTGAGAAAAAGTTTTGGTAGCAGAAATAATAAGGCTGGTTGAGGCTTGTTCAATTTTGAGTTCTAGTTTTTGAACTACTTTATGAGCAATTATATTAATAAATACTTCGCTATCTACTATAGCTTGGTAGAGTCTGTTTCTAATTTTGATATTGTATTTAACAGATGTAGTAGTTAGTTCAGAAGTAATAGCTATAGATTTAGCTTCTTGGCTTAGATAAGCAGAAAAAGTACTTCAGATAGAAGGTTGTTTAAAAGAATTTTCTATTTTTGTTAGCTTATAGGGGAAGAAGATTTGAAGTTCTAGTCAAAATAGTTGATATCACAATAATAAGAAGAGAGTAAGTAATTAAAGAATCTTCTATAGTTATCAATATAGAAATAGTAGCTATTTTGTTCTCAAGAATAATCTCAATTTTGAAAATAATTATTATAGCTTCTAGATTTATTTTATCTCGCGATCTGTTTCTGTTATAAAATCTAGAATAATTTTTGTCTCAGCATCTAAATCGATTATAATTACAACTATTATTATAATAGAACAGGGTAAAACCTGAGTCACTGGCTAGTAAAATTTGCTATGTAGAATGAAATCTAAGTTTGAGTTAGAGTTAAGGGTAAAATCCGAGTTTTATTATATTTTTTATTATACAAAAGCAGAATTCAATCCTCATATAATCTATATAGCAGATTTTACTCTATATAGCAAATTTTATTAGCTAGTAACTCAGGTTTTACCCTGTCGTATTATAATAATCTCAACTTTGGTTTTGAGATCATTTTTGGTTTTTCTGTTTAGCATGATACTAAGCGATAAAGTGTCTAATATATTTACAATAATAGTAGATAGGTAGTTGTTTGATTCTTGAAGTAGTAGTAGAATTTTTAGTATAATATATAGTATTGGTAGCAGATTTTTGTTGGTAAGATTGATGCTAAGTTAGATAATTTGTTTAGTTAATTGCTTGATTGCTTGGTCTGTGTCTGTAATAAAAGAGAAGATAAGTTTGCTATTTTCTCAATTGCGAGTAGCAACTATAGCAGTAGCCAAATTAGTAGAGGCTCTTGCTTGTACTTTAATAGTATACTTGAGTTTAAATCCTTAAATAAAGAGTTGAAGAATAAAGTTATCAGAAAAACTGGCAGTAGGGTCTACTTGAGCTTGTAACTTCTTGAAGTAAGTAATATAGATATCAACAGTATTTGTTTCTTGTTTGATTTTAAATAGTTGCTTTTGCTATTTGATCTTTTGTTTGATGATGCTGAATTAGGTTTTGAAAAGATGGTAAAAACTTCAAGCTTGGGTCATTGTATCATTGAAAGCATTAGAAGCAGAGTTAAGACTTCAGAACTATTAAATAGCAATTTTTTTTAGATAAACAAAAGTAAAGAAAAGTTGTCAGATAGCAGTCCAGTTGTTGGCAATAGTAGCTTGTTCAAATTCTTCTAATTATTTTACAGGGTTTTGGCTTCTATTGATAGTAAAGAAATTAATTTTCATAAAGAATTTTTTATCACCAAGTATAAGAGTATTTGCTAGTTAGGTTATTGCAACAGCAGCAATATTTAAAGTAGTAGCTTTAGCCATATTTGTAGAAGATACAACAGGTAGTACTACAGATAGTATTGTGGAGATAGTAGATTGTTTTCAGATTGTTCTGGTAGTAGTAAATTATTTTTTAATGATTCTGGTAGTAGTAAATTATTTTCGGGTTGCTCTAAAGATGATAAATTATTTTTTTGTTATTCTGAAAAATTACATAATTTAAAAGTTTTGGTTAGAGTAAAGATATCTTGGATGATACTATCTGATCTTTTTTTTTAGCAAGTTCTTCTTGTTGTATAGTTGCTTCTTGTTGTAAATAATATTCCTTAATAGATGCTTCTAGAATAGTAGCAAGGTTTATGCTATAAATTGTTCGAGTTGTATTTTGACTAAGACTTGAAGTACTTCAAATATTTTTTAAGATAAGTGTGAAGCAGGTTGATAATTAGAGTTGTTGGTTTTGTTCTGATAAGAAGATAAACTAAAAAGATAAAACTTAGTAGATAATATATTGGTCTTAGTAGCTAAAACTATAAGTATCATCTAGTTATTATTATATAGAAGTGCCTAAGTTTTTAAAATATTTATCAAATTGTTCTGTTTTTTGTATTCAAAACTATAGACTAAGTCAATATAGTGATTAAAAATAGTTTGAAATTTGAAGTTAATAGTAGATAAAGTAGTAAAAGTTGTATATTTCTAGAGTAAATCAAAAGAGATTACTCTGGGGTCTTTTATAAGTTGGTTATATTTATAACTATTATAGAACAGTTTATTATTTTATTAGTTTATTATTTCAATATTGTATAAATTATTAGTTATTATTTTACTACTTTATTATTTAGCTATTATTTAGTTATTATTATTAGAGTAGAATTTAACAGACATATATTATACTTAATACTTAATGATTAACAATTAGTAATTAGCGATTATGCTTAGTATTAGCGATTATACTTAGCAATTAACGATTAGCAATTATACTTAGCAATTAACGATTAGCAATTACACTTAGCAATTATGATTAGTGCTTAACATTTAACGATTAGCGATTACACTTTATGCTTAGCACTAAGTAAACTATACTTAGCTGCAATAATTAGCAATTAGCTCTAAAGATATAAAAAGGATATAAATTTCTTCAAATTAATATTAGATCTATACTATCTAACTTTTAGATCTAGACTTCCCTCTTCTCTAAATTCTTTTTTGTAATATTATAGGATTCTTTAGGAATAAGAATCTAAGGATAGCCTATCTTATTCTCTCTAATAAAACATATATTTTATTTATAAACTATTGTTTGCCGAACTGCTATAGACAGAAGAGTATAGTTTCTAGTTGTAGTAGAAATTATACTTATTTGTTGGACATTACTATAAACCTGTGAAGAATCCTTGTAGCCATATTATTGTTATAGTACTGCTATTAAAAAGGCCATAGTACTATAATATTTGATGCCTTCTAGCAAAAAAATATTTTAAAACCACTACCAGATAATATTATCCTGAACTCCTCTTGATTAATAGCTATTTACCAGAAGATAATTATTCTGGATTGAATTGAATTGAGTATTGTAGATAACAATCTTTGTCACCAAGGATTTATATAGCTAGTGTCTAAATGTATTCTTAGAATATTGACAGATTCTTCATGAGCCAAAGTGTAGGTATAAGGATCCAACCCCAAGAATATTATTTTATTTTCTTTTCTCTTTTTGTTAGCTATTAGTATTTGAACTTTGTTCTATAACTGATAGAGTTACTAAATTACATAACAAATATATTATAAATCACAAGCATGAATATCAACAAAACTCCGCTCTTTTTTTTACTACTCTACAAACCTTAAATCTAGACTTTTCTTGTCAACTTTGTTATCTCTCATCTAGAACTAGTCCTCATACTTTTCTTCGAATATCTTTTGGAAGATTTTGAAATTAGTATTCTAATACCTACAGAGTATATAGTTATATTTCCAAAACTACTACTAGCCTTGTATATCTAATTATAATTTGAGACAAACCCTCTATTTGCACCACTATTCAAGATATTACTTTTAGTTGTCAATATAACAGGAATATAAAAGATCCCAGAAAAATTGCTTTTGCATTACTTGGAAAATATACTATTCTCACTGCCCTACCTACTATTAACTTTGAATACCAGATTGTCTTTGACCACTACATCAATTTAGTCTATAGTTTTAGATACAAAGAACCAGGACAATTTGATAGATATTTTAGAAACTTAAATACTCCTATATAACAACAACAACAAGATAATACTTATCCTTTAGATTGTAGACCAATACAGGCAAATTTGTCTGTGTTGGTGCTATAAATATGCTATTGATCTATTTTTTTAACAATTTAAAATATTTAAATAAAATTTGATATAATAATATTTGAAAATATAAATTACTTTTTTA